>JZKD02S2150364.1:711972-764675 GCA_000966675.3 Picea glauca
CTACGGTTGAGATTGAATTCCAGACCCCCCCGACCGTTCTGCCTTTAACGATGGGGAGGGGGTCCAGAATGAGGTGGTTTTCCCGGCAGACCATGTCCCCATGTGTCACCCATCCATTACATCAGGCCTTCTCCGCTCCATGCCACATCCTTCATCCGCGCTACGCCTATCAATCCCTCACCCTTCATTCCTTCACCCCGTCACCTCATGACAGCATCCTCCATTATCCCGCCATCTGCATCCCTACATTTGCATAATCCAAACTTAAGGAGAAAGAGTAATAGATTAACAAAGGTTAGTAATAAAGTTAGTGTAGTTAAACTAAGCTAAACTAGTTAATAATTAATTAATTAATTAATAGCTAAGTTAGTTTAGTAACTATGATAGTTTTTTATTAATTAATATTTAATAAAACATATATTCAAATAAAAAACATAAAAAAAACAAAACATAATAAAATATATAACAAAAAGTAATAAAACAAATTAAAAACAAAAAACAAAATATAATAAATACATAAAAAAAAATATAAGAATTAAAAATATAAAATACAAAAACATAAAATAAAACAAAACAACAAATAAATTTAAAACACATATAACAAAAAAAATAAAATTAAAAAACACAAAATAAACGTAACACATAACAAAAAAAAATATAAAACAAATATTAAAAAACAAAAACATAAAAAATGAAAACTAACCTAAGTCCTACCCACCCCGAAATTCACGTACATCATATCCCAAACAGATTAAATCATATCCCAAACAAATTAAATCAACGAAGGTGAAATTTTCCGGACCCCCCCTCACCATCAGAACTTTAACAAGAAGGGGGGTCCGGAATGGTTGTATACCAAAACCACCCCACATACACATGTCAGCTCCTTATTCCAGTGGACCCCCCCCGAAAACTACTTAACACCTCAGGGGGGGTCCGGAATACCGCCTTCCCGAAAACAAAACCGCTTTTCTCATTTTCACTAGTTTTTGCCTGTTCAGCACGTCTTTTTCCGGAGGATATTATGGGCAAATGAAAACGAATTTTTAAAAACTGCGAGGTTTTTTTCCGTAACGGGATGAAGAACAAAAACCTCTCTCATTTGTTTCACAGGTTCCATGAGTAGGGAGAATCGAAGCCATCTTCGAGTCCCTTTTTTTCGGGAGCTGTTGCGGCCAGATCGAGGCGAATTTGGTGAAACCGAAGGAGGTTTTTGTCCAGTACACACCCATATCCAATAACCTCCTTCAGTTTTTTCCTAGGTGTCATCGTTGAAGAGAAAAAAATGTCTATTCGGACCCCTTTTTCACAGAAAACCGGTCCGTCTTTCATGGCGGATAGTTCCAAAATTTGTGGGTTTTGTGGCTATTTTTGGCCGAGGCGGTTAAAAATGACTCTCGAAACTTGTTGGGGGATCTCCCCTATTTATTCAGAGATGATTTTTAATGTAGAGGTTGTTGATCTCATGCCCAAGAAGGCTATTCCCTGTAACATTTTTCTGATTCACTAGGAATACAAAGGGACTTTTTTACAGGATTCCTGTGTGTCGACGATTGGTGAAGTTTTCTTGCTTCGTCTAATGTGATTCTAATCAGTCTTCATTATGTTTATCTCTTTCTAATTTTCAAAAGGATATTTAACGTAGAATTTATCCTTGATACTCTGTGTAGTGCTTTTGAGAATCTTAATGTTTTCCTCTGATACTACAATGAAGAAATTCTTGGATGCTTTTTTGTTGTAGTTGATTATCTCGTCTGTTCCTCTTTTACATCACTTTATTTCTAAAGAATGCAACATCTACATTACCTTGCCTTGTGGAAATACCTTATAGACCTGTGTTCAATTTCAAACTTGTCACAGACCCCATAGCCCAATGGTCTTCTTTTGTTGTCTCAACCAGAAAACCCCAAGAACATAACCCTATTCTACATAGCTAGCCTAATATTCTTTTCAAATAAAGCTATATCAGATAGAGATATCCCTCTCTGAGTCTTGGAGGGATAGATCCAAGACTTGAAGTGGTTTTGATGTTTCCTTTGTGACTGCCTCCATAGCCTTGGGAAAATTACAGAGCGCTAACAGAATGGCGACTCCATTGGAGAACAGTTCCCCAGTAGTACACTTCAAAGCTCCAGATCCGATCACTGATGGTGGACAGTTACCAGACACAAGAAGGCTGGGATCATTCACCTGGTGACTCCAATCAACTCCAGACAGTGCCAACTCAAAGACTCCACTGGAGGAAAAATTTGAAGCATGACCAAGCAGCCTAGAAAGACCAGGTACTCAAGCTCAAATTACATTCAAGACATCTTTGGTTTTATCTGCAATTATGTCTTGTCTTTTTCTAAGCCTAATCAAAAGTATATTGCTGAAGATTACTTTGACCATCTGTTAATTGATGAGTCTCAAGAGATCATATCCCCAATTGTAGATTATGTACATACTCATACACCTGTGCACATCCCATATGCACCTGTAGAAACCCTAGTGAGACATAAGCCTCCTGCTTTATCTCCCATTCTTACAAAACATATGGATGGTTGTAAGCCTCTTGCTTCATCTCTTGTGCTTGAAAAAGTCATAGACTGATACTAGCCTCTAGATTTGCCTCCCATTCTTCATGACCTCCTTGTCAATTACATCAATAATATACCCAGGTTTGATGGAGAGAATGCCAATATTACTGCTGAAAAGCATATCCAAAGTCTTGAGGATTTCCTTGACCTTTATGAGATTTAATATGATGATGTCTGCATCAAAATGTTTGCTCTGTCTTTGGGAGGTAAAGTTAAAGATTGGTTTAAGAACCTTCCATCTACAAGCATCAGAAATTTTCAGCAGTTCATGCAAGTTTTCTTAGATAGGTGGGTGATCATGAGAAACATTTTTCTCATCTTGGAAGAGTATGACAATTTGAAAAAATAGCCAGGGGAAACAACACAACAGTTTTCAGCAAGGTTCGATAAGGTATATCATGCAATGCCTGTTGATATAAAGCCAACCCAAGATCATCCCACTTGCATTTCCCAGATGCCTTTGATCCTGAGATGGCATTCCAATTAAGAGAAAGGAACATTGCAAGCCTTGAAGAAATGCAGAGCATTGCAATTGATGTGGAGACCAACTTGTTGATCAAAAGGTCAAAGTTAAAGAACAAAGAAAAGGAACAGTTGAAATCTTCAAAAGCTAAACTGGACAGTTTGGCCAGTGCCATGGAAAAGCTAATGCAGAAGATTAACATAAAAGAGGAGCTTTCTGTCCAAAGACATCATGTTCCATTGATTTCAGAGAAAGTAACGGTCATAGTTCCAAAACATTTTTCTGCTCATCTTGGGTACCATGGTTTGAATAATGATTCATTCATGTATTCAATTCACAACACAGTCAACAATGAAGCTCCATCTCAACTTGTAGAGGAACAACCAGCTGACATGATATGCATGTTCAATGGCATTTCATCCATGGATGATTTACCCAAGTGTGACCAGTATGATGATGATCATAAAGATGAAATAGAGGTTGTCTGTTCAAAGAAACCAACAACATGTTGTTGGCATAAGGAAGATCAATTACAGCTCAGATATGACAATCAATCTGCACATGGAAATTATGACAGCAATGATCAATGCGCAGAAAATCTCAGAGTAAGTGAAAACAATTTGCCCTTATGTTTCTCATCTTTTCAATTTCTGAAAAGAAACTCTAGGCCAATTGTAAATAGTGAAGACATAAATTCCTCTGATCAATCAGTTGATGATGCCATTAAGGATATGGAGGCTATTCTAAACCCATAATCGCAGCCCTTGACCTACATTGATTTTCAAATTCTTGATGAAAGCTTAGAGCTGAGACAAATTCTGAGTTAATCCACAATAACTCTGTACCATTGTGCTTTAACTCATTTCAAGTTTTGAAGGAGACTCTTGGACAAGTGTTGAAAGATAAATACATAAAAGGTCAGGAAATTTCACTTGAATCAATGCAGCAGTCTTGTCAGTCTTTTCAGGATCCAATAGCTGATCGGTTGGATGACCTGTGTGGCCAAAATAATTCTTCATTTACCAATCATGAGATAAAAAGTTTTTATGATAGGGATATGATTAGACAGTCAGCTACAAGGGTGTGTTCAACAGAATTCACATTACAAAGCCCATCAGGAAAGTTGCAGTCATGTCAGGAAATGCATGAGGATGAAAACAACGTAGATACAGTGCCAGAGCATGTCGCTTACTTGGCAGAATCCAAAAATCAAGGAACATGTCATTTCTACCTTGATCCTATAGCTACCTATATAGAGAATTTTTTCACTGTAGAGCCTCAATCTTTCTCTGGCAGTTCTTTTGTTCTTCAAGATTGTCGAGGTCTCTATGGTAAATATCAGTCACGTTTTCAGTAGTGGCCTTTTCACTTTGCAGTTTTGAATCTATGGGAAAAAGGTCAAGCTGCTCTTTTCACTGTGCTAACGAGCAGTCAAACAGTCCTCTGGTCTCAACATCTACTTGATTGGATTCATTGGCATTTTTGTATTATTTGTTTTAACAAAATTATCAGTAGCATAGGGTAGGTAGGAGAATGTGAATAAGTTCAACATTATGAGCATCTCTTTTTCAATAGTGTTCATTTGATTTGGTTTCAGTTGCAAAATCAAAACATGTATAGGTTGCAGAATAAGATTTTGGGATCAGCCCAATGGATAAAGCACCGGTCTTCATGTTCCCAGGTCTGTGGTTCTTGACACCTCTTGAAAGAAGCTGCCATCTCCAGGTGGAGCCACTGTTATAACCCTATAATTCATAGGATCATCTGTTGACTGGAAATTTTTCACTCTGGGTGTATAGGTTTGAAAATAATATTTCATCTCTGCAAATTATTTTCAAGGGAAACAATGCACAAAATCCACATAATGCACTTATCCTAAGTTTTGGAGAAAATATGAATTTGCGCTCACAGAGTAAAGACAACACATAAATGAATGGTTTAGAGGTTGGCGCTGAGATCTACAGTCCACAAGATTTTTCGGACCTCCCCGGCCATTCTACCTTTAACGGCAAGGGGGAGGGGGTCCAGAATCGGGTATAAAGAAGGCGTGCATATGAACGGCTGAGAGGTTGGCACGTAGATCTACAGTTGAGATTGAATTCCGAACTCCCCCGACCGTTCTTCCTTTAACTAGGGGGGGGGGCTCTGGAATGAGGCGGTTTTCCCAGCGGACCCTGTCCCCACGTGTAACCCATCCATTACATCAGGCCTTCTCCGCTCCATGCCACATCCTTCATCCACGCTGCGCCAGTCAATCCCTCACCCTTCATTCCTTCACCCCATCACCTCATGACACCATCCTCCATTATCCCGCCATCTGCATCCCTACATTTGCATAATCCAAACTTAAGGAAAAAGAGTAATAGATTAACAAAGGTTAGCAATAAAGTTAGTATAAGTAAACTAGGCTAAACTAGTTAATAATTAATTAATTAATTAATAGCTAAGTTAGTTTAGTAACTATGTTAGTTTTTTATTAATTAATATTTAATAAAACATATATTAAAATAAAAAAACATAAAAGAAACAAAACATAATAAAATATATAGCAAAAAGTAATAAAACAAATTAAAAATTAAAAACAAAATATAATAAATACATAATAAAACAAATATAAGAATTAAAAATATAAAATACAAAAACATAAAATAAAACAAAACAACAAATAAATTTAAAACACATATAACAAAAAACAAAATTAAAAAACACAAAATAAACGTAACACATAACAAAAAAAAATATAAAACAAATATTAAAAAACAAAAACATAAAAAATGAAAACTAACCTAATTCCTACCCACCCCCAAATCCACATACATCATATCCCAAATAGATTAAATCATATCCCAAACAAATTAAATCAACGGAGGTGAAATTTTCTGGACCCCCCCTCACCATCCGAACTTTAACGAGAGGGGGGGTTCCGCAATGGTTGTATACCAAAACCACCCCCCATACATTTTTCATCTCCTTATTCCAGCGGACCCCCCCCTAAAACCTCTTACCACCTTAGGGGGGTCTGGAATACCGCCTTCCCGAAAACAAAACCGCTTTTCTCATTTTCACCATTTTTTGTTTGTTCAGCAACCGAGAGAGGTTTTTCTCTGTAACGGGATGAAGAACAAAAAACTCTCTCATTTTTTTCACAGGTGCCATGACCAGGGAGAATCGAAGCTATCTTCGAGGTCCTTTTTTCTCGATTTTCACTTTTTCGTTACAGCCCTGATTTTACGAGAGCTGTTACGGCCAGCTGGAGGCGAATTTGGTGAAACCAAAGGATTTTTTTGTCCATAACATGCTCATATCCAATAACATCCTTCATTGTTTTCCCAGGTGTCATCGTTGAAGAGAAACAAACATCTGTTTGGACCCCTTTTTAGCAGAAAACCGGTCCGTCTTTCATGGCGGACAGTTCCAGAATTTGTGGGTTTTGTGGCTATTTTTGGCCGAGGCGGTTAAAACTGACTCTCAAAACTTGTTGGGGGATCTCTCCTATCTATTTAGAGATGATTTTTAATGTATAGGTTGTTAATCTCATGCCCAGGAAGGCTATTCCCTGTAACATTTTTCTGATTCACCAGGAATACAAAGGGACTCTTTTACAGGATTCCTGTGTGTCGACGATTGGTGAAGTTTTCTTGCTTCGTCTAATGTGATTCTAATCAGTCTTCATTATGTTTGTCTCTTTGTAATTTTCAAAAGGAGATTTAACGCAGAATTTATCCCTGATACTCTGTGCAGTGCTTTTGAGAATCTTAATGTTTTCCTCTGATACTACAATAAAGAAATTCTTGGATGTGTTTTTGTTGTAGTTGATTATCTCGTCTGTTCCTCTTTTACATCACTTTATTTCTAAAGAATCCAACGTCTGCATTACCTTGCCCTGTGGAAATACCTTATAGACCTGTTTTCAATTTCAAACTTGTCACAGACCCCATAGCCCAATGGTCTTCTTTTGTTGTCTCAACCAGAAAACCCCAAGAACATAACCCTATTCTACATAGCTAGCCTAATATTCTTTTCAAATAAAGCTATATCAGACAAAGAGATCCCTCTCTGAGTCTTGGAGGGCTAGATCCAAGACTTGAAGTGGTTTTGATGTTGCCTCTGTGACTGCCTCCACAACCTTGGGAAAATTACAGAGCGCTAACAGATCCTATAGTCCGGAGACTTGGCACTCTAGGGGATTTGAGAGGTGGTGTGTTGATAAGCTCTGAAGTCTGAATTTGCTAAGCAACGAGAGCCGTGGATATATGGATCTACGTGAATAGATCTCTACCGTGAGATATGAAGGAATTTAGAAGATAGTTTTTTTGGGGTCGACATATCTCACTGATATCATCTAGGGTGACGTGGACCCACAACTAAGGTGCCATGTGTCACCAGGATATGGACATTTTGTAGACCCTTTATGCCTATTAGAGTATGACATGTGTCACCCCATAATGTGGATGCATGCCATGCCTGAACCTCGCTGTGTGTTATCCTCTAGTTTGTTCTCGCTTGGCCAATGTGGTCAGTGATGCGACTAGGACTCCAGGAGTCTAGGACTTCTAGATTTCAGAGGATTTGGGGTGTAGTATCATAGAGGAACATTCAATGTAGAATGATGAATTCCAAACAACGATGTTCAATGTAGAACGTTGAATGCCGAACATCGACGTTCAACGTAGAATGCCAAATGTCAAACACCGACATTCAACATAGAACATCGAATGTCGAATGCCTAACGTTCAAACACCAAACGTCAAACGTTGAATGCTGAATGCTAATCATTGAATCGTTGAGGCCATGCAGAGATATTTTGGGACTTCGGGGAGTATGCATGCATTAAGAAAAGGGGGCGTTCAACACCGAACGTTGACCACCATGTGGTCCCCAAATGATAACGCTCGAACAACTTTGGGAGGCCACATCTTGCAAACCAGAGGTCGGATTAGATCTGGTAACAATCGTCATAAATCTACGAGCGAGTAGAAGAGGATGAAGACCTCAGAGAGATGATTAGATTGAGAAAAAATTTGATGGCCCACCCCTAGAAAGGGTATTTAGGGGTCGGGTGTGTTACACAACATTCTCAGCAACAACACTAGCACAAGCAAATTCTATAGTGCCATAGATGTGGAAAAGCGGGTCATACTTCCAATAATTTCAGAACTCTTTGGGAAAATATTTGTAAAAAGAAAGAACAAACTAAAGAAAAAGATAAGCAACCACCAGACAAAGGTAATCCACTTGAATCTACACATTATGTTGTAGCACATTGTAATCTTGGCATTGAAGAAGTTTTTTAGTACTTCATTTTATTCTTGGAATGACACTTTCTTGTTAGATACTGGAGCCACATGCCATATGACATTTAGAAAGACTTATTTGAGACATTTACTGATCAAATTAATGGAGTAGTTTACTTTGCAGAAAAGTCCCAGTTAAAACCTTTAGGAATTGGATCAATAAGACTTAAATTACCAGGATTTGTTGATTATATCCTCAATGATGTTATTTATCTTCCCTAGTTAAAGAGAAAACTAATATTTAATGGATTTTATTGATGACTATACGAGGATGTGCTGGGTTTATTTGTTAAAAGAAAAACCTCAAGATTTTGATACATTCAAAAATTTTCATTTGTGGATTAAAAATGAAACTCAACTCAATATTGGAACCCTTAGATATGATAATGGTGGTGAATACACATCTAAGGATTTTGAATAATATTTACAGAACAATGGTATTAAACATAAAACCAATGTTCCTTACCATCCACAACCAAATGGTGTGGCAAAATGTATGAATAGGAATTTGTTGAATATGGTCAGATAAATGATTTTTTTAAGAATGTTAAATTAATGTTTTGGGGAGAGGCAATTCTTTGTGTTGTCTACATCAAAAATATAAGTCCTTCAGCTACACTTCACAACCAATATCCTTATGAAATGTGGCATTTCCATATTCCTGTTGTCAAGCATTTAAGAATTTTTGGCTCCACCAGTTATGCTTTTAAACCTAAACAACAACGAAATAAATTGGAAGCAAGAAGTAGAAAGTGTATCTTTTTGGGATATTATAATACTTCATAAGATTATAGATTGTATGATGAAGAAAAAAAAAAGTTTACTCTTTCTAGAGATGTTATATTTATTGAATTTGAGAAAGCTCCAATCACTTTTGATAAACAACTTTCTCGTCTTGATAGATTTCACTCTAAAAAATTATATCATGAATGGGATAATGATCTTCCAAATATTGAAGAGGGGATTCCTATTATAGATCAATATTTGGAATTTCAATTTCCTTCCATAGCTTCCTCTTCTTTCTATTCTCCATTAGAGAATGAGGATAGTTTGAATGACAATAGAGATTCTGAAGAATCATAATTAGATCTTGAAGAATTTGTTCTTCAATCTATTTCAAAGACTCTTTAAACTGAGCAATCATTGCAACAAACAGTACTTAGATCAACACGGATTGAGAAATTTCCAAGAAAGTATGATGAATTCGTCACACTTGTTGCTCATGCAGATGAATTTTGACAAATAGAGACAAGAAGTTATGCTAGACAGAGTGAAGAAAATGCAAGCAATGTTACTTCAAGATGAGATAACAATTCCCATAGTTCTTATGATTGTGAATTAAACTTATCTATTGTTGATGAACCTGCTTCCTTTCAAGAAGAAACACCCAATGATGCATGGAGAAGTGCAATGCAAAGAGAGTATGATGCTCTCATAAAAAATGGAACTTGGAGGTTGGTGGACCCTCCATTCAGAATCAAACCTATTGGCTGCAAGTGGGTATATAAGAATAAGTATAAATATAATGGCTCTCTTGATAAAAACAAGTCAAAACTTGTAGCGAAAGGATATGCGTAGAAAGAAGGTGTTGACTACACAAAAACTTTTTCTCCTACAACAAAATGGGGCACTATTTGAACTCTATTCTCTTTAGCAGGACACAAAGGATAGAAAATTCATCATATGGATGCTAAGACTGCCTTCTTGAATGGAGAATTGAAAGAATATGTTTACATGAATCAACCTGAAGGTTTAGTGTCAAAGGTCAGGAGAAAAAGGTATGTAAATTGGCAAAATATTTATATGGTTTGAAGCAAGCACCTTGTGCTTGGTATGAAAAATTAATTGGGCACCTTCTGAAGTTAAACTACAAGCATTTCAATCTAGATGATGCAACTCCATTTGTGAAGAAAGTTGGTAAATCAATTGTATATCTAGTTGTATATGTTGATTATTTGTTGATCATGGGAAATAATGATGATTATATAACATCCATTAAGAAAGAGCTGAAAAAGGTTTTTGATATGACTGATTTGGGTCTGCTTCATTATTACTTAGGAATTGAGGTCACTCAAAATCCTAATTTCATTTTTATTTATCAAAAGAAATATATTGGAGAGTTATTGTGTAGATTTGGAATGAAAGACTATAATCCCGTTTCTACTCCAATGGAGAAAAATATGAATATTTATTCCAATGAAGGAAACGCTTTTGAATATGAAACCAAGTATAGATAGCTTGTTGGCAGTTTGATTTATCTCACTACAACTCGTCCCGATATTACCTTTGTAGTAGGAGTTCTTTCCATATTTATGCATCAACCCTGTGAAGGACACTAGGTAGCAGTGAAACGAGTGCTCAAATATTTAAAAGGAACTCATACGTTTTGTCTGAAATACGCAAAGGTATCAGACTTTCATCTTATTGGATATTTTGATTCTGACTTTGATGGAGACAAAGAACATGGGGTGTATACTTTAGGTTATTTGATGTGTCTTGTATCAACAGTTGTCACTTGCAGATCAAGGAAACAAAAAGTTCCTTCTGATTCTACAACTGAAGAAGAATATGTAGCAACAACTCAAGCCACAAAATAAATTGTGTGGCTTAGAAATATTCTTGAAGACTTGCAGAAGAAACAATTGACTTCAACACCTCTACTTGTTGACAACACATCAACAATTCAATTAGCCAAGAATCCCAAATTTCATGATCAAACCAAGCATATAAACACCAAATATCACTTGATTCGACATCATGTTGAGACCAAAACCATTCATCTGAGACATTGTTCCACTTTAGAACAAATTGCAGATATTTTTACCAAATCTTTGGGACTTGAAAAATTTGAACGATTCCAAATGTTGCTTGGCATGATGGATGTCCCTTCATATTAAGGGGAGAATGTTAGACTAATCATTCGAGACTAATGTAATCCTAGTTAATTGGAGGTTAACTAGAATTCAATTTTTAGTTTTTGGTGGTTTGACTGTCCAAGACATAATTGTCCGGGACTAACAATTTTTTTTTTCTTGTATATATCTATGCATTTGTACAACCATGGGTGAAATGAGGGAATATTGTATGTGGAACGAGCAGGAGGGGGTGACTATGATCAAATAAATGAATTTTCAAGCCGGGTTTACAGAGCATAACTCGAAAATAGAATTCCCTCCTCCATTCTATGAAATACTTGAGGATTACGAGACCCAAACAAAGAATACTTGCATTTGCATTCCAGTGCATCGACTAGTGAAGGATGAGTGGAAAAAGATGCTGACAACATCTTTCAAGACTAAATACAATGAAGAGAGGAGAGAGAATGCCATGGCTTCAGATGCTATGAAAAATTACATGGATCAGGACCCCAAGGACACTCGCATGGTTCGGACTAGAGAATGAATGAATGTTAGAAAATGATTAATAGTAGAATTTAGGATTCCCTCCTTAATATTGCCAAGGTTGACAAAGATATTAATCAAATTTCTACTAATTGGATGGTTCAAAGTGGATGGTTTCTCTACCTCTATGGTAGCAAGAAAGGAAGTAAAAGTTTATTTTGTGGATAGTAAAGGAAGTGGATTTGTTGCCAATGCATTTCTAACCAAAGCCCCGGTGAAGTCTAAGAATACCAAGTTTGATTATATGACAAATAATGACACCCATATTTTCCAAGTGCTAACCTTTGGAGGTCCTATTCTAGGCCTCACAAACTTATCATTTATAGCAGGTGTCGTCAACGTGTTTTTCTCTATTTTTTGGTTTGTGTTTATTGCATTTGAAAGAAGATATGGTAAATGGTATGATATAAATTCCATGACACCCTATATACCTACAGTTCCAGTGATAATTGTAGCCATTGGTATTTCTTTGGTAATGGACTGCTTGCATTTGTATTTGAATTGGAAGGATAAAGCAGAAAATCCAAAAATGGTTCGTCCCATAAAGCCAGTTTGTGCAGTGATGGTTCTAGAGATAATGTGCATTGCATCAAGCAGCGCAACAGCAGGAGATTTTGGTATAAATCCCTTTACGAAATGGGTTTATAGCGTTGTGCAATCCCTCATTTGGTGAAGTGGGGAATTGACATCTATCTTCTCGGTGAATTACATTCAAAATCTAATTCTGAATATAATTGGAACAATGAAATTCTGGTGTATTCTTCGACATTCTTCCTCAATTTCATCTTAGCTACAATTCGGTGCAAGAGTGGAATTATGTTGTATTCTTTGGTAGTCTTCCTCCATTTTATCTTAGTTGCAGTTGGTGCAAGTGGAAATATGCCATAATAACAATAATTCTCTATGAGATTTGTATTTAGCATTAAGCAGAATAAGTCTTGTGAGATTTATCATTAAACAAAATAAGTCTTTTGAGATTTAGCATTAAGAAGATGCTTATTATGTACACTGATACTTATTGGATTTGAATGGAATGGATTATAGTTGTAAGTCTACATCACATTTTTATTTTTTTTAATTTTTCCATTAAAATCAAGATATATATGTTTTTTTTTAATTGTCTTTCATATGAATTTATGATTTTGTCCCATTTTGTTAATTAATGTTTTAAATTGTCTTTCATAATGAATCAAACAAGATGTAACATGAAATTAGTTACAGTTATAAATTCATTGGACTCCTTAAAAGATGGAAACCCATATTAAACTACAAGAAAAAGGATCAGGAAAATTTATAAGTATGGAATTCAAAAATATATATAAACACTTAAATTGTGGAATAATGATTCTGAGTGATATGCATTAGAATATTCTATTTTTTCTCCTATTCTTCTCGGAGCTCAATAATAAATGAGGAATCTGTGATGCTATATAGGCATACCAAGTCTCGAGAAACCACTCATAGTGATTTTTCTACTTCGCAAACCTTTCCCTTGTAGGAGGCAATGAAGAGCTAAACAATAACTGACTAGAGGAACTAGATTAAGGTGTTTTATCTTACCCAAAAATTCAAATTCTACTTCTTCCTCCTCATCATTGAGTATTCTTTCATGAACCGGGATTTTAACGACCACATGGACACCACCTGCCAAAACAATCCTATATACATGTCCATATCTTCCTTCTTGTCAACATCTACAAGCCATGCAAATGAATATGGCCCAACTGAAAAAGGACTAGACATATGTTTCCCTTCTCTCAAGGACCTCTTATTTACAAACCATTTTTCTTTTTGTATGCATGCAAATTCTATAATAATCAAACCTGCTAGAAGACTTCCCAAGTCAATTCCTAGTGCCAAACCGTGATGGACTCTAGTGTGTTGTTTTCCTTCAACAACATGTGGATTTACAACTATAAAGCATGAATATGATGCACCTCTAAATGCTATTGGAAATCTTGTGAGATCATTGTACATGCATATCGTTAGATTGTTGTAAGAAAAATTAAAATATCTCATGGTCTGTAAATGCATTAATAGTTCAATGGGGATATTACCAATCAAATTGTTTACAAGGAGATCCAAGTAAGGACGTTTAGTTTACCAACTGTAGGAGGAGGAATGTGGCCAATAAAAGGTTTTGCGAGACATTCAAGACTCTCAGATTCGTAAGGTTGAATATTTCTATAGGAATGGGTCTGCTAAGATGACATGCATAGATATTCAAATATTCAATCTACCACAAAGAACTTATATTTGGAAAAGGGTTTAGGTATAAATTGTTCTCAGCTAGATTAAGATATTGTAAAGATCATAGGTTTCTCAAATTTCACATGATTCTTCTACTAAATATCTTGTGAAACATATCTAGCAAATTCAAACTAGGCCAGTTGAAGAACTCCTGTGGTATCTACCCTCCAAACAGGTTTTCACTCACATGAAGCTATATCAAAAAGGACCCTAAAATGACATGTAGGTTATCTAATAAATTGTTCACGGTTAGTCTTAGTGTCGATATTTTAGGAATATCCCCCAGATTAGGATTGATAGGCCCAGTGAGTGCACTTTTGCCGAGTTCTACTATCTCCAAAGAAGTTACATTAGACAATGAATGAAAAGGACTTGATTCAACAAGCCGAACATAGATGGTACCTGGGAAAATTGAAAATCCTCGTTTTGGCCTTCAAGATGATTTTTCACAAGAGTCAGTGTCCTAATATCTAGAAGAAATTGTCTTAATCTCTAAGGAATTCATTCTACTATCAAGAGCTAAGACACCTAGAAGAGATATTATTGAGCACTAATCCATTATCTGGCAATGTGATCCAAAAGTTAGGTTATTTTGTAATCTAGGGAAAAGTAGGGAGAGTTACCAGTAGATCCTTACATAGACATCATAGAGATACATGCATACACATAGACATAGATATAGACATACAAAATTAATGAGAGCACAAAGAACAATCTGTTTATTATATGATAGAACAATAAAACATAGTTACATCCAACCTCTCATATGAAGCTAATTGAGCCTTCATGTGCTTGTCTATTTATACCTTTTTTAAGAAGTTGTAACTACTTAACTGCCTAGGTCGGTCGGTTAACAGGTACTTCGACTGTCCTCTGCTTTTGACTATGTCGGTCGACTAACTAGTTCTAAGTCGACCATCGGGTCTATTCGACAGAGTTGACTAGCCCCTACAACATCTCCCCCCACCTTAATTCCTTGCTTGTCCCAAGCAAGTGGGGGTTATACAAAATAATTTTTCACACTTTGATTACAAAATTACAATATGGAGAAGTAGAATATGAAGAGAGAAAGAGAAACATGTAAGAAGAAGAGACAAAGTATTTATATAGTCGACCAACTTAAAGTTTTGTTTCTAACTATTCTGTTGTCCCTGGATTTCCGCTGCCAGTGTCGTCGAATTCCTTGCTCTTTTTCCTTTCGGCACTGACTTTGAAGGCAATCTAAATAATGCTAGGGGATGACTGCTTTGTTTGTTGGATGAAGTCACACCATATTCCGATCGCCTACTGTTCTTCCAGATTTAGTACTTTGGACTGGGTAATCAAGTCGACTTTCTCTGTTATACTTGATGTTTGGAAAGTAACCGACTATTGTTCGAATTTCTGTTCTGTGGCCTACATTTTATATTTGAGCTAGATGATATGACTGGTTGCTTGGTCAGTTTCCAATTGCACTTTTTGTCCTTCCTTTTTGATTCTTGTTCTTGCTGGGAAAGCTGCATCTCCATTTATTTTTATTTTTCCAGCTATGTGGTGAGGCCTGCTTTAATTTTGATATCAGTGGTCGAGTTTCTTTCTCTTTCTATAATTTAGACTATAGCCTTTTGTATCCAACTTTTGCTGAATTCCTCTGCAAAATGAGTTGGCCACTCACTTACCACATAATTTAGTATGTTATATTGTTTGGTCACATTATCGATGTTCTGATTGAAGCCTTTTAGATTATTTCATTCTATTTCTAAGGCTGTGTCCATCTTCTCTTGAGTTGTTTGAACTTCCTTGGAAGTTAAGTCACATTGTTGTTTGACTTATTCTTTTTCTTTTTTCAGAGCCATTACTTACTGCTGGTATTCCATACTGGTTTTGATCATTCTATCGATAATCTATTTAAAGCCTTCTAAGGGGTTCTATACTTCTAGTATCTGATCTATCCCCTTGTGCAACCCGACTGATTCTCTACATCCCTCCAAGATGTTATTTTTCTCTCATTTTAGTATCTTGACTCGAATTCCTTCTTTGATCACCTTCTTCCATATCCTTGCCGAGTCTTTTGAAATGGATCCATGTAAGTTGAATAAGTGTTTGTCAGAAATAGTGTTCAGGTCGAACAAGGCCTCAGCCATAGGACCTGATGGAGTAGTTGTCCCAATTGTTTTAATAGTGATCATGGGTGTCTTATTTTTCCATCTTTTGTCTGCAGTTTTCGATGGGTGGCCCTCATTTGATGTTGTTTGTTGTGTCATCAGAATGATCTATTCATCTATTTGATCTTTTTCTTTTTTCTCTTGTTGATTGTTTTGCACCTCCATATCCTCTTTGTCCTAGGGATCTTGGGTTGGCCCGTCTATGATAATGGAATCAGGATCAATAGGATTTTCATCAGGTAAAGGATGCTCAGGATGAAAACTATCAATTCTCTCTGTTTGTATGTTAGGGATGTTTCTTTTTGGATCTGCTTCCTTGGTACTCTAGTCAACCTCAACCCAATGTGTCTCAGCTATCCTCAATACTTCTTCAAGTTGATCCAATGCCTCAAATGGATGGACTGTCTGCTTTTGTGTCGGATGGTTGGATCGCCGACTTGTATTTATTCAAGTGGATGTTGTGTTGACATTGGTTTTCTAGTCGACATCTATTGTATCAATTCCGTGTCGATTTCCTCGATCGAATCCTCCTACTCCATGTTGAGAGTTTCTATCTCAACATCATCCGTCTCGACCAACTGATATGACTCTCTTGCTTCATATGATTCATTGATTATGAGTTGCCTCTTCTTTTTATTTGATGGAAGTTCTTCTTCAATCAGAACCAGTTCTGTTGGAGGTGATTCCATGGTCAAGTTGATTGCTACATCAAAGGTCCTTTTCTTACTTGGTGTTACTCTTGGCCTTATTTCCCATTCTATTGTATTTATAGTGATGTTTGTTGGGTTGCCATAAGTAGTTATTCTCTCTAGGTTTTTCTTCCTTTTTGTCCCTCTTGTCTCAATTTTCCTAAGAGTTATTTTGATGTTTTTGACCTATTTCTTTTGTTCTTTATCTTTCTGGAAGGCCTCCTTCATTTCTGGTCCAACCGAGGAACTATATATCTTCTTCATGACAACAATGTCTTTTCGGGTTTGCTTCAGCTTCTCAATGATTGTGGTGGTAATACTTGTCATTTTCTCTTGGATAATGGGGTCGTTGAAGTCGATTCCCACCTCTAACTGAAATTTTTCTATCCAAATATCCTCGGTGTCGATCTCAAGTGCTTCTATCTTGACAACCTTCTTCCCCTTATTCTTTTTGGTCAGTTTCTTTATTTTTCCTAGGGAAGGATTTGAAGGTAAAACTGCGAGAGCTTGTAAGTATTTGACAAAAGGAACTGTGTAAAGAGTCTCTTCTCTTTCTTCTTCTTTCTCCCCATTATTCAATGGAAATATTACAGGTACCCCTATTTGTTGTGCTTCAGGTTGAATTTCTAAGTTCTGGTTAATTTGTCTTTCCAACTCTGTGAAGATTTCTTCCACTGCTGGCTAGTAGTGTAGTTCTTTTGGTTCTAGTCCCAACATGAATCCACACCACAACTTTGTGAATTTGGTTTCAAGTTGACTATGACAGGAATATGGAAGTGCTCGACAAATTACTTGTTTGACCGACCATTTGTGGGTACTATCTTTCAATCCTACGACCCAAAGTCAAAATATCTCTTCTGGTGGAAGTGAGTTTGATGTATTTGATTGATTAGAGGAGAAGACTATGTAATTTTCCATTGTTGGGGTTTTCTTTGATGTGAATGTTGCTTCTCTGACAGACCCATATTTTTCCATTTCTATCCAGTTTAGTAGTGAAGGAAATTTGATGGCCTTTCTTGCATATTGAACTTCCTTGGAATTTGTTTTGATCATGTCAACCAAGTGTTCCACCCAATTGAACCTTTTTGTATTCTAATATACTTGAGTTATTTCTTCGACCATTGCCATATTTACGTCGAACGCCCGACCTGTTGGTGTGAAGCACAAATAAATTATTATGGCAATCCATCGAGCTCTTAGGTCAGTAATTTTGTTGATAAACAACCCCTTAGAGATTTTTGTTGTTGCTAACCCTATCAAAGACTACATCCAGTCGTTAGTGTTGGCTGACTTGGGTACCTTGTCCCCTGTCCTTAACATGCCCAAGATTTGGTATAGGAGTCCACCGGTTATTTCTATTGGCTGGTCCAACCAGATGTATCCTTGATGATACCGACTAACAATGAATTTTTCTACCTTTTCTTTCCATCAACCCATGTTTGCTACTTGCGGGATGCCAAGGATATGTCAAAATCCTACTTTTTCTAGGAATTTGGTTTCTTCTTTCCAACTTCCTTCCTACATTTACCATTCTATGAAGCTTATCTAGTGTTTAATCCAATATTCTTCCTTCATCTTTGACAACCGGATATTCTACATCCAGATTTGCAATGACATCGTGGCCGCTCTGTCAAAAACTTACCTCGTTGTTTATCCTTCTGTTGATATTTTGACTTGAGCTCTCATCCTCGACATTTGGGAATTCTGGTTACTGGTTTCGGGCAAGGCTTGTGAATTTGCAGGTTCATCCACCTATGTGCTCTGCTCTATACTTAGTTTTGGGGGTGAAAATAAAAATGGGGCAAATTCATAAGATTCTTCCATATTTATAGCTAATGGCGATAGAATCAGGTTCAAGGAATCCAATTGTTCTCATATTTCATGCTCTTACATCACAAATATTGGTGGTACAAGTGAGTCAAGCGAGTGGAATTTTAAATCATTGCTTGGTTGGAATTCGCTTATGTCTTTTCGGTCATTAATTGCAAGATATTTTTTTTTATTGTCACACATATTGGTGTAATTGAATGTTGTGTGATCAACTACACAACGGTCACTTTCATGTGGTTGGTCATTAATGTTTTCATCGAATATTATCTGTCCAGAATTAAATGCATTTTCTTTTCTGCTGTTGGTGTTTCCTCGGTCGACGTTTTCCCGGGATCGACTGACAAAGTCTCCTCTTTTTATTCATGGTCGATACATCGACTAACGGACTGGTATTCTTGAGTCATCTTTATTATTATAATCAGTTAGTCAATGTCATTGACAGCTTGTTTACTCATTCATTTTAACTATGTATGAATGACATCATCTTTTGCCATGCCAATTTGATTCATGCTCTCTTGTTCTATGCTCACTCTATCTATGCTCTCCTGATCTACGCTCTCTTGAACCATGCTCTCTTGCTCTCAGACTGATCCTTTAACTTTATTCTCTTCTTATGAGTATTTTTCATAAGTCAGTCAATGGGGTGGAATGTTGAGAATATCTTCTGCTGCTTTGTCTTGGGCTCGACGAAGGGCTACTTTCTCTCTCCATTTTACTTTATTGTTGCTTTTCTTTTGTGTTATGGATATCCTTTAAATACTTTACCTTTTCAGTTTTCCATACCTGAATTTGTCTAAGTGTTCTTTGGTTTATTAATTTTGAGCAAGGTTTATTTCTTATAAGTATTATTAGTCAATTTAGTTGGCTCCCGTTGGCAACTCCCTGCTAATTTTTTCCAACATGGTTCTTTTCTTTTACACATGGTCATTTTTTAGACGGGAACAATTAATTAATTTATTAAATGGTTTCCCCAATAATGTTTGTAGTTGTACCACTCCAGTTAGTTGAATATATTCTATAACATAAGGCCCAAGCCATGTTGTTTCTAATTTTCTAGGTTTGCCTTTTATGTGACTTTCACATAATAAGACTAAATATTTGTATTTTATGTCCTTTTTATTTATGTGTCGATCGTGCCATACTTTCTGTTTTTCCTTGGTGATGGATCAATATTAACTTTTCTTCTTCCAACTTGTTTAGTTGTTATAGTCGGTCGTTCCTACTTTTGTTCTCATCAAATTTGGCTACAGCCGCAACCCTGTCAGAATTGGACCAAAATTGTAAAGGAAAAACAACTTCTTGTTCGTAGACAAGATTGAAGGGAGTTTGCCCAGTCAATCATTTGTATTTTGATCTGTATGCCCAGAGGATTGCAGGAATCTTGTCATCCCAGTCATCTTTGTTTATGCTACAAATATTTGTAAGTCCTTTGTGTAACATTTTGTTAAATGATTCGACTGCACCATTTGCTTGTGGGTGATAAATTGTCATTTTTCTATGGTCGATTAAAACTTTTTCTAGTAGGAATTTAATTGTTTCGTTCATGAAGTGAGTTCCCTGGTCACTTGTTAGTATAAAAGGACAACCAAAACTTGTAATTATATTCTCATAGATGAATTTTCCTGCTATATATTTAGTACAAGATTCAATTGGATCAACTTATACCCACTTAGTGATGCACTCGACCACAATAATGATATACTTGGCACAAATTCTTCTTTCCCTCTATGGAAATGGACAAACGAAGTCGATATCCCATATTTCGAATGTTCGATTGGGGTTTATGGATCTTAATGGTATTTCATTTTTCCATAGAGGTCGTCCGAGCCTCTGACAACTATTGAATTTTCTTACTTGATCTCAACATTTTTTATCCAGGTTCGACCACCATAGGCCTTCTTGTAGTATCTTTCTGGATGTCGTGTTAGCCTAAAAATGTCCCCCAACTTCTCCTGCATGGGCTTCGTTGATTATATCCTCCCTTTTGTGTTTTTGCACACATCTTCTTAAAACATCATCCATTCCCATTTTGTATAAATATTCATTGATGATTATGAAAGGTGAAACTTTTAGGGCTAGAACTTTCTTTTTGTTTGTTGGGAGGTTCTCTGAGGCCTTTCCCTCTTCTAGGAAATTAGCGATATATTCTAAGTCCTTAGGTGCATCTTCGACTTGAAATAAATGTGTGTTGGGAAGATCATAGTCGATTCCTATCGGGTCTTCTCCTGTTTCTAGTCGTTATAGCTGGTCAAGTCAGACATTCTTTTTCCCTGGTCATATGATTATGTCGAATTCAAATTTTTGAAATAAGAGTAACCATTGATAAATCATGCCTTCATGAATTGGTTTATTGACCAATTATTTAAGTGCTTGATGATTTGGGAAGAATGTGAAGGGATTTGCAAGTAAATAATTAAAGAACTTTTGTAGAGAAAAAATCACTGATAGGGATTCCCTTTCCATAGTCGAATAGTTTCTTTCTGCCTTATTCAATTTTCGACTCGCATAGGCATTTGGATGACCCATTGTGTCGTTTTAAGGTTGTGCTAATACTGACCCAACAACTATGTTGGATGCATCAACATGGAAATGGAATTTTCTCGACCAATTTGGAAATTTTAAAATGGGTGCTTTGACCAACTTATTCTTTAGGATTTCGAAATATTCCTAGCAGTATTGGCTCCATTTAAACTTGACGTATTTTTGTAAGAGCTTTTCAATTGGGAAGGTGATGTTCAAATAGTGGCATATAAAATTCCTATAATATCCAGTGTGTTCTAGTAATTTTTTTTTATTATTATTCACATGCGGTTTTAGATCAAGGATAATCTTAATCTTAGCCATGTCAACCTTTACCCCATCTTTACATACTACATGTCCTAATAGGTGTGGAAAATAAACATTTTTTGATATTTAATGATAGTTGACTTTTTCTGCAGTGTTCTAACAAAAGTCGAGGACATTGTATGTGATTTTTGAATAGACTATATATTTTCCAGTCATCGAAGTATACCGCCATGGTTTTATAGATATACTCTTGAAATGATTTAACCACTATTATCGAAAAAACTATTGGCATGTTATTCAGTCCAAATGGAATTACTTTGTAGGCAAAAGATCCAAATTCCAACACAAATATTGTTTTTTCCTGATCTTCTTTTGCTATTGGCACCTAGTTATATCCCAAGAACCCATCGGTGAATGGATAGAATTTGTGACCAATGACTTCATTGATGATTTCATCGACAAAGTGGGTAGGGAATGCATCTGTCACAGTCTGTTTGTTGAGTCCCTAGAAGTCAACACAAATTCTTAATTTTTTGGGATAATGTTTCTTTGGTTGCACCACCATGGGAATTGCCCATTCTACCTTGTCGATAGGATAAATAATACCTACTTGTAGCATTCCTTTGATCTCTTTTTTGACGATCGATTTATATTTATGAGCTAACTTGTACGACTATTTTTTGATTGGTTTTGCTCCTGGAATAAGTTCAATATTCATTTCTCCCATTTCCTCTACAAGTCCCTTCAAGTCCTTGTAGTCATGTGTAAAAACATCTTGATACTCTTTTAGTAGGTTGACCATGTCGGTTGTTTTCTTGTTAGTCCAATAGTCGCCTATCCGAACCATTTTTGGTCGATCATCATTAGATATGTCAAATTCTTGCATTTTGATTTCCGCATCCATCCATTCTAGTGTCCTGGCTTCATCTAGACGACATTCTCCTTCTTCAATTTTTGTAAATCTTTTTGGAAAGTCGGGTTGTTCCTAGTCTTATTTTTCTTCCATAGCTATACTTAGTACTGACTTCACATGATTCTGCAGTGTTGGATTGATCCGTATTTATGAGCAGAACAAAATGAAAACACAGATTTATAATATTAATATAGAGACACAGTGAATAACAACAACGATACAGTAAAACTAGACTTCTATTAAATAAGAAATATGCTTAAACTATAAAATGCAGACTGAAACAAGCTTGATAGAATGGTGGCAGCTTATCTCTAAGAAGAGATGTGACAGATACACTCATTCACAAGAAGATGAGTACAATGAGGCTCTAAAGGACTTGTTACAATAAACATGAATTCCAAAACCCTATACATCAAAAAACCTAACCCTAGGAGATGAAGCGCCAAAATTCACGAGGACCCCGTTGGGGTAAGTTAGTACATCAACTTCCTGAGGTTGTAACTTTTGCATACGATCTCCATTTAGGGCACATGATAGCTCATTGGAAAGGTATCGAAGAGGAGATTCATTTTGGGGGATAATTCATAGCCTTAGGCTATCATTGAGATGATGTATTCTAAAAAAAAAATGTTGTTTAGGCCCTCAAAATGGCCTCAGAAGTTTGGGACCCAATAAACTGCTATAAATAGTAAATTGCTAGAAAATTGATTGAGCTAGTTGGAATAGGTGGGTGGCTACTGATATTCTCCTAGATCATTAATCCCATATTAGGAAGCAATGGTATCCATTTCATTGAGTTCCCCCATCAGATGATGAAATTTCTGCTAAATTTGGCCCCGGGTGAGCCACTTGCCTTGGTACAAGAGTTGCCCTACTTTGACAACCCGATCAAGTTGGATTCTCTACTGGCGAGTGCCCTTGACCTGTGTGTCCACTATATGATCAGTGGATTCATGTTCCATGCAGTCAGGGTTGAGCTCTATTGGTTTCAACTGTTTTTATTTGTAATTCTTCCACTGGCAGCATGCTTGAACAATGGAGTACATTTATTTGTCGTAATTAGGGTACTTATGATTGACATATAATAATGTCTCACTATCATAGTCCACAAGGTGGTCGTGCTAAGTGAGGACTACACCCACATCATATTCTGAATAATTTGTCTTGATTTCAAAGGGTTGTTGTATGTCAAGTAATGAAAGCACTAGGGCAGAGCACAAGCGCTCCTTCAAATCAATGAACACTTGGTGTTGGGACATGCCCCACAAAATTGTTTCCTTATCACCACCCCTGGTTACTTGGCTGAGGGCCCATGAAATATGGGAGATCCCAACATGAACCTGTGATAGAAATTGGCAAGGCCTAAGAAGCTTAGAAGCTCAGTGAGCGTGGTTGGGGCTTGCCAGTCATGAATGACTTGGATCTTGGTTGGATCCACATGCACACCATGCACATCAATAATGTAGCCTAGGTGGTGGACTCTGTCCATGTCGAAGGAGTATTTTCCCAAGTTGGCATATAGCTTGTGTTGCCATAGAGTGTGCATAAACTACTAAATGTACTGCAAGTGTTCCGCCCAAGTCTTGTTGTAGATGAGGATGTCATCCAGATACACCACTAAAAAATAATTGGTTAAAGGACAAAAGATATCATCCATCATCCTCATGAAATTTGTTGGGGCATTTGTCAAACCAAAGGGCATGACCAGCCATTCAAAAAGAACTTCTTTTGACTTGAAGGCAGTCTTCCATACATTTGTCTTCTCTATTGGGACCTGGTGGTAGACATACTTCAGATCAATCTTACTAAAGTATTTGTCTCCCTTGAGCTGATTAAGGAGATCATCGATTCAAGGAAATAGGTACCAGTTCTTGACTGTGATTTTATTTAGGGCCAGGTAATCAATGCAGAGTCCCCAGGTCCCATATTTCTTCTGCACCAACATCATTGGGACCTAGATTTGATTTTGGTTTGGATGTGCCCCTTATGGAGCAGTTCTTGGATCTGACGCTTGATATCCTCATTTTCTAAAAGAGAGTGATGATAGACTAGTCCATTGGGTAGCGATGTTTCAGGGGTTAGATCGATGGAATGCTTGACCTGACAGTGCAGATGTACCCCAATAGGTGAGGAGAGGATGTCTTTGTATTCTTCCATGACCTTATCCACTTGCTTCTGCTGTGTGGAGAGATCAACCACGAAGGCCATCGATGTGGCTACAATATTTCACTCACTCTAAGAGCGAATCATGAAGAATACAAACTTCCCAGCCTGAGAGATTACCTTTCTACATTGCTTGGAGGAGATCAATGAAATGGCACTAGGTGGGACTACCTCGGGTATCCTGTACAATTTCTTGTTCAAAGTAATAATAACACTATGAGCCATAGACTCATATACAAAATGAAATTTCCATAAATAAGGTTGTCCCAAAAGAACATCAAAAACTTCAAGGGGGGCAACATCACACAATACCTCATCTTTGAATGGCTTGATGTCATACGACATGTGACACTGTTGGATGACGTGAAGATCACTCCCTTGGTGGAGCCATTCGATGGTGTAGGGTTGTGGGTGCGGCATTGTCAGTAGGGCCAGATGCTTGATAAACTCCGTTGAGATGAGGTTCTTCAGGCTACCACTATCAATGATGAAGTGCAACAAAGTTCCTTTCACCCACATCTGTGAATGAAAAAGGCTTTCACCTTCCTCTGGCTCATCAGGTTCACCGAGCTAGATCTTGGTGGTAGCAATGGTGGCACTGGGTCCTGCATCAACGATCCATCTCCCCTTTCCTAGTTCTGACTCATATTCTAAACCCACATCCTATTCAGAGGCTTTCACCTCTGCCACCAATGACTTCTTTGAGTGGCAATTAGCAGTGTTATGCCAGCGGATCTTATGGAAGTCACACCACTTCCTGGTATCTTTCTTTATCTTTTTGTTGTCCTTATTTTCTTGCATCTTAGACTGGTTTTCCTGACGTTGCCCATATTTCCTCTGTCCTTTGTTCTACAGGTTGGGGCTTCCCTTTCCCTGCTTATGCTGTGAGGGTTCCTAGACCCAAAATTCCACATCTTTTGTTTAAGCTTCTGCTCGATTTTGATGACATATCGATAGGCCGCGCCTAAGGATGAGATGCCCAAAAACTCCATTTCTTCCTAGATGTGTCTATGTATACCACCATGATACTTGAGCACTAGATGTCACTCAGAACCTTTGATACCCAGCTTGGTGCACAAGGTATGGAAGATATTTGTGAACTCTGTCACTACTTGGTCCCTTTCTTGCCGCAGGTGGTCCATTTTGTATGCAGGTCGTCATAACTTCCAAAAGGGTAGTATTATTCCTTAATAACATCCCTAAAGCATTCCCAAGTAAGTGAGACTATAAATAATGAGGGTTCCTCCATTTCCTTTTTCTCACGGAAAGTCTCCCACCAATCTTTGACATGGGGAATGAATTTGAGGAGTGCAAAAGTAATCTTTTCTGTATTCGAAAAATTATGGACAAAAAAATACCCTTCTAGTAGATTCAACCATTTTTCTACAAAATATACATCTATATGACCTTGAAATATAGGAATATCAAATTTTATCTATACCTTGAAGGGGGTGATGCCTCCGCTCGAGGTAGGTGCATCGCTTTTCGACAGTCGTCGAAGTATTTGTGAAAATATGTCCATCATATCATTCCTCTGTCACTCGAGGACTTCCTTGAGAATTTTTTTAAAAGGATATCCTGTCATGTCATATTTATTTTCACCTACCATGGAAGGTTGCTTGAGCATGTGAGAGCAGTTTTCCTCAAGAGAAACAAGCTCGAGACCCAAATCTCTATACCCTAACCTTGTTAGGGACATGCACTAAAAAACAACAAGGAGAAGACCTCTATGATATCTCTGATACAGATTTATGATCAGAATGAAATGAAAACATATATTTATAATATTAACATAGAGACACAGTGAATAACAAAAAAAATATAGTAAAACTGGAATTCTATTAAATAAGAACTATGATGAAACTGTAAAATGCAAACTGAAACAAGCTTGCTAGAATGGTGAGAGCTTATCTCTGAGAAGAGATGTGATGGTTACTCTCATTCGCAAAAATATGAGTATAATGAGGCTCTGAAGGAATTTTTACAATAAAAATGAATTCCAAAACCCTATACAGCCAAAAACCTAAGCCTAGGAGATGAAGCGCCAAAATTCATGTGGGCCCTGTTGGGGTAATTTAGTACATCAACTTGTTGGGGTCGTAACTTTTTCATGCAATATTTGTTTAGGGTGCACGATACCTCATTGGATAGGTATCGACGAGGAGATTATTTTTGGGGGCTCAATAAGAGCCTTCAAATTTCATTGAGGTTCCTTATTGTGAAAAAATGTTGTTTAGGTGCTCAAAATGGCCCGAGAAGTTTGGGACCCGAAAAACTACTAAAAATAATAAATTGCCAGAAAATTGTTTTGAGCCAGTTGGAATAATTGGGTGGCCACCAATATCCTCCTTGATCATGGATGGTATTTCTTCCAATGGATGCTCTGTCCTGGCCATTTTATGTTCTCCATGTCGATCCTCCATGCAATCGAGATTTCTTTGTTTTCTACCAACACAAAATTGCAAGTCAATGTCGATCCTAAACCGACTGACATTTTTGCTTTTTCCTTTTGTACAGTTGGCGATGGATTTTCTAGAAATATATTTATTTCTTTTGCTGCATCTCTCAAGTGTTACTCTTTTGGATTAAATTCAAAGCCTTGTAGAAACTTTTCTTTGATTTCATCCCAGTTTGATGTATGGCCGCAAGATTCTTCAATTTTATACCATTTGTTTGGTATGTCATCTAATGTATTCGGAAACATATGGGGCCTCCTATTTTTCTCCACCTTCTTTCACAATGTTGAATATGGTATAATGGGTCGCTGCCAATTCTAAAGATGGGAATATCTGCTTCTTTCGATAAATTCTTGTCTGTGAATCGTTCAAAAAAGTACATCAACACCGTCATCCATGTTTGAAATTTGTGGGAATGTGTTTGCCACCATCTTGTAGCTTGACCTATGAAGGTTTCCACCAAGATCTGTGTCCTGCCTTTCTCTCCTATGGATTTTTCTACCTCTTTGACATGAGTCGAAGGTGCATGTTGTTCACTATATCGTAAAGGTTTGCTTACTTGATTGTTAGTCGGTATGAGAGTGGGAGGTTGTCGATTGATTTTTTTTTATACTTTTGGTACTTTCTAGATTGAGTAGCACATCCTAAGATACTTTTTTGGAAAAAATTCAATATACCAACAATCCTTAGCATGTGCTTCGTAATTTTCAATTTTCCAGTTATATGAGGCAAAGTTGGAGTTATGCCCGACCGACATGGGTTATTCTCTCAAAATTTATCCTTCTGCAGTCTATTCTATATAATCCTTTTGTTCTTTGTTTATCTAGTATAAGCATCGGGCTTGTTGATATTCATCTGATGAATCCATCCATGGTTTTTTTTCCTTTGGGTCCAAAGGGATGATTATTTTCCTCCCACTTCCTTTTAATTTAATTCTATCTCTTTCAAGGGAGATAGTTTCCTTCATTCGTCGACCCCATGGCCGACCGACAAGAGTTGTGTATGCTAGCATTCCTTGGACAAGTTTGATTACTTCAAAGTCAACCAAATTTAGTACTCCCATTATTTGAGTGTCTACATTTATTAATATACCAATTGGTTCTATTAATATTTGACCAACTAATTTAAGATAGTTCAACATGGGCACTAGGTTGGGTCAACCCATTCATATCCATGTTTCTTTTGGTAGAATATTTACTTGAGATCTGAAATCAACAACCACCTAATTCACCATCATTCCTTCAATCTCCAAGTCAACTCGTGGATCGTAATATTTATTGTTATAAGAGAGGTGATTTGCATCCTTGGTCGGTATTTGATCATCTTTGTATTCCCGTAATATGTTGAGAAGTTCTAGCAGTCGACCTATTGATTGTTTTTCTTTGAGGAGTTGCAAAAATTCTTCGATGGTGTCTTCATTTCATCTTCTCAGGTTTTGTTGATTTTCTAAGGAATTCTTGAAAAAATTAATATCTTCTCTCATGATTTTCTCTTCTTTATCTAGGCCTGGTAAAATATTATCTTTATTTCTTTGGTAATTTTGTGGTGGAGTGTTGATATCTCGTCCTGCACCTGACCTCGTAATGATATGTAGGTTTTTTAAATTCATCACCTCCTCCTTGGACACTACATGTAGTAGATTGAAATTTTTCTTAGTATGACTTTGTCGAGCACTATCGGGTAGTCTTTTAAAGAGTGATCTCCAATGCCACGTATATTGCAAAATTTCAAATCAGTTCTATCTTTTATAGGGAAATCTGGGCTGATGTGACCATCTTTCCAGGAGTTAAAACAATATGGTAGTCCGTGACCATGCCCTCGACCAACAAATCCACCTCGGCCTCCTCGACCTCAACCACAACTACCGTAGTACTCATCTCTTTGACCATATTTTTTTTCTTGATCGGTGGTTTTTGTGTGGTAAAATGTTCTTATATTATTCTTGTTTCGAGCGTTTAAATGGAATTCTGATGTTCGATGGTCAGAAGCTTCATAGATATGGCACCATTTTGTATTTTTCAGATTATGTGGACAATCTTGTACACTATGGTCAGTCAGACATTCACATATATTACAATATTTTTGATCTTGTATTTGGTGGACATATGTTGTTGGTGTGTGCTCATTGAGGGGACAATTATCCTTTGTATGTCCTTCCCCAACGCATGTGGTGAACAATACTTCATTTTGTTGTATACATAGATTTTTGATTGTTTGTTGTAAGTATTATATTTTTTCCTCAAGTATGTCGGTTGTTGAAGAAGTCGACAGGACATCATCATCTAACTCAATCCGTTGTGCTTTCTGTAATGCATCTTCACAACAAGTTATCTCATATAAAAGTAGTTGTTGGCCCTTGACCAAGTTTTGAGGAACACTTGGTCATATTTGACCATTTTTGGGACTTTGACATCCAATCGAAGAAGGAGCGCATGGCGAAGAGGAGATTGCAGGATCTCCGCCCCTTTTTAGGGATTTTTGAGTTTTTGGGAATATTGTAACGGGAAAGGGATGTCGGCCCATATTTAGGATTTTTGTATGTATAAATAGAAGGCTAGGTAATGTAAGAAGTAGATGTATGTGTGTATCATCTATGTGATGTAAGAGAATAGCTTAGTGCATAAGTCGATCTATGTGATCAGAAGTCTGTGGGATTGTAAGAGCTCTGTGCATGCTAGAAGTATTGTAAGTGTTGAGTGCACGGATCGAGAAGAGGCTTAGTGCTTGGATCTACCTGGGTAAAGAGTATCTAGAAGCTACGCAGATATCTTGTCCTATGCGAGGTAGGATCTTGAAGGCTTTGTGTTGTAAACTAATTAACCGAAGCTAATAGAGAGGAAGACTTTGTGGACGTAGCCCTAGGGTGGGGGTGAACCACGGTAAAGATTTGTGTTGTGCTCTGTGCCTTGACCTGATGTGTTTGTATCTTTCTTTTCTAAGTGCTTTGACATGTTTAGATAGATCTATTTATGTTTTTTGCTTATAACATATGAATGCATGTTAGATCTGGAGTATAATATGCTTAGCGCTTGATATATTGAATCTGATCTATCTTGTTATGGTTAAGTGTTGAAGTATCTTAGATCTAGTACATACCGCGATGTTCTGTGCTTTTTGAAAAGTGTAATAAGGAATATATATTAAGGGATAACTGATGCTAAGTGCATTGTAAGCAAGATAATCACATATCTGTGTCCCATCTAAGGTTGTAGACACCTAAGTCTTGAAACCACCCTTGCCTCTACCTCAGGTGAGACTTCATCTACTTCGCAAGTGTTATCGAAAGGGCCAGTAGTTAGGGTTTTGTTGGTGCGCTCTTGAGCATTGAACCCTGGGTCTACCCCTGTGCCAACAAATGGTTCTATTGTGATTTGTGGGAACTGAGGAAGTAGAAGCTTTGTGCAAAGATTTGATCCAGAAACTGTGAAAGCTTGGTGCGTAGATCTGTACCCTAGTGCGCAGTACTCTACTGGTCTATAAGCTCTGTGATCGAAAGAAAGAAGTGTGATATGGAAGAAATAAGATCAGATCTGAAGAAAAGAAGCAAGATCTAAATGGTGTGTGCTCTAAGAAAGGTAAAATCAAGGACATCTGATTAAAAGAGGTAAGATCTGTAAGCTCTGTGCTCTGATAGAGGTAAGAATAGTTAAAAGTTTTAGATCTGGGAGCTTTTTGCTCTGTAGAAGTAAAAGAAGTGATTTTTTTTTTGTTTCTAAAGCATGTATTTAGGTATGCTTGATAGATTTTGTCCTAGCTAGAAAACTAGGGTATTGTTAGATGAAAGAAGGTTTGATATGAATAGATCTAGTAAGAATAATGAAAGATATGTTATACCTATGCATAGAAAGAATTTTTGGACTAACCAATGGATGAAGGATCCTAGAAAGAAATTTTTGCAGGCTAACCATTATGATCCTAGCACGCAGTACATGAAAAATTGGGGATCATTAAAGAGAAAGAGAGTATTAACTCTTTGTTACAATTGCAGAAGACCAGGACATATTTCTAAGGAAAGGCCTGGGAGAAACCCTAGTTGCCTCTGTTGTAAGGCTATGGACCATGAAGTACTGGATTGCCCTAGAATGGTTGCTAGACTTGAAAAGCTTAATATGGAGCAAGCAAAACCTGAAGGAGATCAAGAGACTCAGATTATAGAGGAACCCCAGAAAGAATCAGATATTATGTTACTGAAAATGAAATAAACCATGGATGAACATAAAGACACCAGTTTGTCAGAGATCTTCAAGGAAAAGGATAAAATCGAAGTAAGAATAGGGGACTTCGACATTGACTATGCTCTGGATGAGGAAATGCAAATGAACATCATGACTGAAAGCACTTGGGAAACCCTAGGAAGGCCTGCTATGGTTCCTTCACTAGGAAAATAGGGTTATTTAAAGGAAAAATGGTAACCCTATGTGGCAGGATTACCCAGATAGTTATGAGTACCCATGGAGCTTCGACAGAGGAAGAATTTGAAGTTATTAAATTTATTGAGGACCACGCCCCATTTCCAGTTTTGTTAGGCAAGATCTGGATTGGAAAAGACCAGATCAGGAGAAAAGAAGAAAAGGAATCCCTAGAACATAAGAAGCAAGAACTCATGGAATTTATGACTAGAAGGATTGCCTACTTGATGGAAGAACAAGAGAATAGATCTAAGCTATTGGACACCAGGGACTTGGATGTTGAAGCTATAAGAGCATTATAAGAACCTCAGAAGATTGAAATACCTAATCCATATGATGAAGGAGTATTACCCTTAGATATGAAGAAAGAATATCAACAGTGTGAAGTGACTGTATCGGGCAAAGATAAGAATTAGAATGGAAAAAGGATGACCAAGACGAAGCTCACTAGGAAGAAGGCTAGGAAGTTGAGTAAGAAGAGGGAAAATATTGAAAAGCTAAAAGAGAATCTAGATGGAACATTGCAGAGGGAAATTGTGCCAAATCGAGCTTCGCTGAGATATCAGTACAATGACATGGGTCACTTTGCCATGGCGAAGCAATATAACTGTTGGACCGATATACCTATTCGATTTCCACCCCGAATGGGCAGAAAATTGTTAAAAGACCATCGCCAGACCATTGCACCTCACCTTAATGGATAGATCAACGATCATGGAAACTTCATACTCATTGCAAGAAGACCATTGATGAATTTCCTATTTAGCTCGTCACGCCATGCCCGAAGAACACTTTTGCCAAATGAAGATTCAAAGCCCGCAGAATTAGTGATTGTATACAATGAGTATTGCAAGCAGATTGTTCATCCTAAATGAGTATCTAAGATCATCGTGAACTTGAGTATCTTTCTGAGCTTGTATGTCGGACGAGCTCAGTGCCGCCGAGGAAGTAGTTAAAGAGGTTTTAACTGATTTAATGGCTGAAATAATTAGATCCAAAAGAAGGATGTATGTAGGTGTGCAAGCATCATCCACAAGAGGAGTGCAAGCCTTCCCATCAACTGCTCGAGTAGGAACATCTCGAGCTAGCGCAGAGTGGAGAACTAAGCATAGAAACGATGCAACCAATGCGAAGTTAGTGCCAACCATCCTACCATCTTTCATACCCCCTCTAAGCAGTGAGATTAACAGGAACAATGTCCCTAGAGACTTTGAATACACCCTAGTCACTGCATATCTACCAAAAGGAGTTTGCACCTACCACGCAGATCAAGACAAGGTTACAACATTGAAGTTTTGCGACTTCAATCTGGGAGACCTTAAAGCTTACAACATGCTTGCACCATCTAAGTACTTGATGAGAAATAAGGGTGGGAATTCGAAGCTCATCCCTCAGCAATGGACGGTGAACCTTACACGGTCTACTTTGCTCAACATTATGAAAATACTACACTTCGATAGACATCAGGAGCTGACTGTTTGTGTGAAATTGTTGCTAGCGAGTTACCACGGAGGATACATGTGGTTAGACCATTGTATAACTATTGATACAACGCTGATCAATAGGATCATTGAGCTTAGCATGCAGGGCCCTGATCCCCATGACTATTATCGTGGAAAGACCGCAGACTGTGCTCTTTCACAGAAGATTAAATAGGCTTATGGAAATGTTGAAAAGGGCACGCGAGGTTACAAGGTAGCCTCTATTGAAAGTGGCGCAATGCGCCTTGCATGTCAGTTGATAGAAGGGAATCTGATACGTAAGAATACACTGACACAAGTATCAGGCTTTGTAGTTGACCTCGCAGGAAAATGCACAGAGGGACTACAGATGAATTGGGAAAAATACTTGGTAAATCAGCTAGAGATTGACTGCAGAGAAGCCCAGGACTAGGGGCATGAATTCCATTTTAGCTGGCTGCTAATATTGAACACCTTTGTTGCATGGGAGCTATCGAAAGGCGTAGCCTTCCCAGACCTCAACCCCTTCAAACCATTAGCTACGAAGTTCAGTACCTTATGGTACTCGAACGACATTAGCAAGCAGTGGCAATCAAATGTTGTTTTTCATAGATACTATAACCAACTGAAAGAATCCATAGGGGGTGAACCTTGCATAACCCTAAACAATTTAAAAAGGTTTTGACCTATGATAAAGTTCAATTCAGACTGCCACTTTACATACCTAACTCCACGCGCTGATGGGCACCAGGAGTAGCTTCAGTCCTATTATAAGCTGACAGAAGAAGACCTAGAAGAGATCACCAAGAAATGGTTGGCGGACCTCCTTGTTGTAGTAGATCCAACTGACATTTCATACATCAACAACCCAAAAGCTGTGCATGACACACCTGGGCCTAGTAAGACAAAGAAGACAGAGAAAACAAAGGAAATGAAGAAGCCTGAAGAGGTTCAGGATGTAGATAGCCGCTCTGTAAGGATGACTTCCATCACACCAGATCAAGGTGGTAACGATGAAGACCTAGAGGAAGTCAAACAAAAACCAGAAGACAAAGTCGAAGTTCTAAAGAAGAGAAAAGTGTTACCTTCGAAGTCTTCCTCTAAGAAGAAATAAAATGCGACTGTGACCAAGATGAAGACCATGCTCAATCCAGATGACTTCAACTTTCTCCTCGCAACTTTGAACGAATCCATAGAAGAGATCACAGAAAAGAAAGAGGCCAAGAAAGAGATGATGTACGACAGAATTGAAACTGAGCTCCAAGGAGTGTAGCGAGAACTTTAGTCTAGCCACGCAGCCCCTACTACGCCTCTACTAGAAGGAACAATAGAAGAGGGACATGAATCAGTTCAACTCCACAAGATCGCTGACATAGTCAAAGTACGCCTTCGGAATGCAAAAGAAGCAACAATGCAGGTTACCCAAGCCCTAAATAAAGAACAGGAGGAAACCATAGAGAAGCACTGAGCTACACAGCAAGAGAAGGATTCCGTCCAAGCGAAATTTGAAGAAGATAGAGAAAAAATCTAGAAAGAGAAGGAGCAATTGCTCGTGAAGAAGATCGAGATCGAAGAAGCAGTCAACAGAGAATTTCTCTTTGTGACTGGCTTAGATTAGAAGGTAGAAGAACCCATAGAATTCTAAGTGATGAAGCTTGCTAAAGTTATTCAACAACTAAAACAAAGAGTCGTAGAACTAGAGCTCCAAGCCATACCAAGTACCCCACAAGAAGAATGTGACCAATGAGAAGTGACTACCCGAAGCATAGTAGAAAGGATTAAGGCACTCACTGAAGAATGTAAACAATTAAGTAGAAGAAGTGCGCAGATACATGAGAACCTAACCAAGAACCCCGAATTGCATAAATTGGAGTCATAGCTCCATGAGGCGAAGTACCAAGCCGAGAAGCTACAAGTACAGTTGAAGGCCCTACCAACCATAGAGAAAATGAAGAGGTCCCACAAGAAGCACATCGTACAGCAACAGATCCATATGATCCAGAGAAAGGTCATGGAAGTGACGCAACAACTTCAACCTTTGCAGGATAAGGCATGTCAACTATTTTTAGAGATTGAGAGCCAAGGGACAGAGATGGAACAGGTCATAAATATAGCAGAGCAATGCCTAGAGGGACTAGTTAGCTATGCACTCATTCAAGAGTTCATTGAACAAGACGTAGTAGCAAAGAAACAGATAGAAGCAGCTCAAGCGAAGCTCGAGGCCTTCGAGGCAGAGTTACCCAGAGAAGAGTGACTCGGGATGAGCCACAGGTGAGTGTTGGGGGTCTGTTGGCCCTTGACCAAGTTTTGAGGAACACTTGGTCATATTTGACCATTTTTGGGACTTCGACATCCAGTCGAAGAAGGAGTGCATGGCGAAGAGAAGATCATAGGATCTCTGCCCCTTTTTAGGGCTTTTTGGGTTTTTGGGAATATTGTAACGGGAAAGGGATGTCGGCCCATATTTAGGATTTTTGTATGTATAAATAGAAGGCTAGGTAATGTAAGAAGTAGACGTATGTGTCTATCATCTATGTGATGTAAGCGAATATCTTAGTGCATAAGTTGATCTATGTGATCAGAAGTCTGTGGGATTGTAAGAGCTCTGTGCATGCTGGAAGTATTATAAGTGCTGAGTGCAAGAATCAAGAAAAGGCTTAGTGCTTGGATCTACCCAGGGAAAGAGGATCTAGAATTTGCACAGATCTCTTGTCCTATGCGGGGTAGGATCTTGAAGGCTTTGTGTTGTAACCTAATTAACTGAAGCTAATAGAGAAGAAGACTTTGTGGACATAGCCCTAGGGTGGGGGTGAACCATGGTAAACCTGTGTGTTGTGCTCTATGCCTTGACCTGATGTGTTTGTATATTTCTTTGCTAAGTGCTTTGACATGTTTAGATAGATCTAATTATGATTTGTTATTATAACATATGAATGCATGTTAGATCTGGAGTATAATATGATTAGTGCTTGATATATTGAATCTGATCTATCTTGTTATGGTTAAGTGTTGAAGTATCTTATATCTAGTACATACTGCGATGCTCTGTGCTTTATGCAAAGTGTAATAAGGAATATATATTAAGGAATAACTGATGCTAAGTGCGTTGTAAGAAAGATAATCACAGATCTGTGTCCTAGCTAAGGTTGCAGACACCTGAGTCTTGTAACCACCCCTGCCTCTACCTCGGGTGAGACTTTATCTACTTTGCAGATGTTGCCGAAAGGGCTGGTAGTTAGGGTTTTCTTGGTGTGCTCTTGAGCGTTGAACCTTAGGTTTGCCCCTGTGCCAATAGTAGTGGAGAATGGATTTGTGGTAGTAGTCCTGCGACATACCACTGGACAAGAAAATTTGGTTGATTGTTGTCGGAATTTGGATTAAATGGTCTTTGAATATTTTATCATACTCTCTGACCGATTCAGCCGGTATTTGTTTTATTTCTTTTAACTTTTGGGCCGTCAGATGTGTAAAATCCTAAATTTAAAATAATTTTAAGAAGCTATTATTTATTTTTTATTTTGAGCTGTGTTGATTGTCCGTGTAATTCAAGAACCAAGTTAAGGTGCATTATCGAAGAGAAGCTCCAAATTGTGCCATTTTATTTTCTTCATCGGTGATATCAGCTAGATCCCAAAATATTTCACACATGAACCAATGGCGTTTTAGGTCCTCTTATCCTTCATAAATTGGGATGTGGTTAAATCGCATTTTGACTTTCTTGTTAGGAACGCTCAATTTTCTTGATATTTGAGCTACTACAACTTCCAACTGAGTTGTCGAATCCTCTGGTCAGTTTTTGTCTATGTCTAACAATGGATGGTACTTGAGAAACAATTGTTTCTTCTTAAGTATAGGGAATGCTTCCTTAGTTTGAGAGCTTTGATCTTTATACTCGACTAACCGTCGTTCCAAAGGTTGAATTGCTTCATGAATACAATTAATTTATTCTCTCGATATTATATTTGGTAGGGGGGTCGATTTAGTGACATCCTTAATTTGGATAAGCATATTGTCAGCTTCATTTTGTTCTGGCTTGACAATCATTGTGTCTCGCAGGTTTCCCTGGTCATCTGTTCTGTACAATAATCTTGCAGATTGGTCATCGATATGATATCTCTGTTGGAGAAATTCTCTTATCTACAGGTTGGTTTCTAGAGCAGGAGAACTGCATAAAGATGGTCTAGATTCTTCATAGTCCATAATTTTCAGTTCATCGTTTAGTTGATGGATGTTTAGCTGTGCGTCACTACTTCTGTCGGGTGTCGCCGAGACTGCTACTATTGCCAACTCTGGTCGATCTATGTTTGAATCAGACTGCTTATGCGCTCTATCAAGATGACCTTCCCCAAACATATTTCTATTCGACTTTTTGTTGTTCCACTAGTTACAAAGTTCTTCTCTTTTCTGTTTCCTTTTATCCTGTTTTAATTTCTGGATATCCATGGATTACTTGTGCAGATACTTCCCTCTTGATGACATTTAGGCTTGGAAAACACTACTTCAAGTATTCTTGGTATCTCACAGTTTCAACCGACCCCACATTGTTGACGCGACATAATCCAGGTCAATAGCGTTGGCCATGTTTATTTCTTCAAGAAGTAGTCCTAGAGTTCTCTTGTATCTTTGCACTTTGCATCAATAAATGCTTTCCACTTTTCATCTCTTTCTTGGAATTTACTATTTGGTAGTGGTGTGCCTAATATTTCTTTATATTCGATGATGTCACTGACTCCCTTGTCGAGCAGGAATTTGTGAAGGAGTGTCATAACTGTGCAGAAAAAACCGTCGTGTAATTCGATGTAAATTTTTTCTTTTATCTTGTCGAGAGATGTCCGATCTTCAATGGCTTATTCTGAAATATAATCTTTAATAATTATTTTGAGCCAGTCGTGCAAGTTTGTTCTTCCTCTGTTCGACAACTTTAGGCCAAACTTCTCGTCAGGTGTCAGATTACGCATTATCTGATCTGTTAATATACTAGAACAATGCTTCTGGGATATCTTCAAGGAATATTTTGTGTGTCTCTGAAAAGAATCGTGACCATGCTTTTGCTAGTGAGAGGTTGTTCAATTTTTTTCTTCCGCCACTTGCATATGTCTTGTAGAGTTAGCATTTATGTAAATTTCTACATGCCCAAGTTCAGTACTATCGGCAACGGATCCAATGTTGTAATCTAGAGAAACGTAGGGAGAGTTACCAGTAGATCCTTACATAGACATCATAGAGATACATGAATACACATAGACATAGATATAGACATACAGGAGTAATGAGATCCCAAAGAATAGTCCTTTTATTATATGATAGAACAATACAACACAATTACATCCAAACTCTCACATGAAGCTAATTGAGTCTTCATGTGCTTGTCTATTTATACCTATTTCAGGCAGTTGTAACTACTTAACTGCCTAGGTCGGTTGGTTAACAGGTACTTCGACCGAACTCTACTTCTGACTACGTAAGTCGACCAACTAGTTCTAAGTCAACCATTAATCGACAGAGTCGACTAGCCCTATTTTACGGGCTAGTCGACTTGATTGATGTTGATCTTGTGAAATTGGTTCCGACTCAGAGGAACTTTCATTCTAGCGAGGCCACAATTTCAAAGAGGAACTTGATCTTGTGAAAAGCATCGGTTGATTGATGTTGATATTGTGAAATTGGTTCTAACTCAGAGGAACTTTCATTCTAGCGAGGCCGCAATTTCAAAGAGGAACTTGATCTTATGAAAAGCATCGGTTGATTGATGTTGATCTTGTGAAATTGGTTCTGACTCAGAGGAACTTTCATTCTAGCGAGGCCGCAATTTCAAAAAGCGTAGAATGTTTTTTTGTATCTGAAGTGTTGATGGACATATCATTTAATATGAATTTATGGGTGTCCTCGAGCGGTCTCTCAGATCACATGCCGATGCTATTTCAAATGGATTATGGTAGACAGAAGCCCCCATCACTGTTAAAATTTAATCACTCTTGGCTCTTTAAGGAATATTACAGGAAGCTAGTTGATGCCAATTAGGAACATTTATCTACCTCATCGTCTTCTTCCTATACGATTCAATTCTCTAAGAATATCGCTAGAATCAAAGATATCACAAAAAATGTCTTAAATCATACAATGAAAGGTCCCAGGCCATGTTGAAGGAGGAAGAGAGCCAAATTGTGAAGCTTTATGAAGAAAATGTTTCGGGAACTTTCTCTGATAATGATTTAGCTCAACAGCAAGCACTAGAATCCTCACGGAAATATTTTTTGGAGAAGGAAGAAGTGGTTTGATGTCTTAAGAGACGATCCATTTTGATTAAGGAGGGTGACAATAAAACCAAGTTCTTTCATCAATATGTAAATTATAGAAAATAATTGAACACGATAAGGGAAATTAAAATTGTGAACAAATCAATAGTTCACTCTTTTAAACACAAAGTTGAGGAGGGGGTACACCATTTCAATACACTCTTTAAGGAACCAGAAGGCTTCCCGATTTAGGAAATACTGGAGGAAATAGACAAATTCTCTCCTATTTTCATGGATGAAATGAACCAGTTCCTGATAGAGAATGTAATAGAGGCATAAGTTTCTGCGGCACTTGCCTCCATGCAAAAAGGTAGGAGTCCTAGCCTGGATGGGCTCACATCATAATTCTTCTTGGGTTTCTATGAGATGTTGAAGGATAATTTGTTAAAAATGGCCAGAGAGTCCCAAAATTCAGGGAAAGTGTTGGGATCCCTAAACTCCACATTCATTACTCTCATACCAAAAAAACAAGACGATGTTTCCTTTGGATATTTTCAGTCAATATCATGTTGTAATGTGGTGTATAAAATTATGCCCAAGATTATAGCCACAGTATTAAATCCCATCTTGAGTGAAGTTATATTAGAAGAACAATTTGGTTTTTTGTAGAGAAGAGAAATACTTGATGCGACGGAGATTGCTTACAAAGCGCTCCATCGGTAAGGTTGTCCAAGCATACTTTGGTTATCCTTAAGCTCAATCTTTCTAAATATTACGACATAGTAAGATGGACTTTCATATTTCTGGTCTTGTTGAAGATGAGTATGAATCTCTCCATTGTTAATTGGATAATGGGATGTATCCAGTCTATATGTTTCATAGTGCTCATTAGTGGATATCCCTCTAGTTTTTTCCGAGCATCAAGAGGGCTCCTACAGGGGTGTCCTATGTCACCTTTCCCCTCCCTCCTCATGGTATAGGCCTTAAGAAAATTAATTAGTAATTCTAGGTTAAGAGGGGCACTTAGGGGAGTAAAGGTCTCAGCACAAGAATTTACCAGTCACCTTATTTTCATTAACGATGTATTATGTTTTGCACAAGGCATTCAAAGGGACCTTACTACTTTAAAAGAAGTATTGGATTTTTATTGCAAAGCCACAGACATGGAAATAAACCAAGAAAAATCATGCCTCCTAGTATGTGGAATACCAAAAAACTCTTTATTGTGGGTTGAATACCTTCTACCTTTCCCCCAGAAAGAGATGGATGCATGGTTATGTACCTTGGATTTTTTCTTAAACAAAATGGTTATAGGTTTGTAGATTGGTTATGGTTATAGAAAAAGGTGGAAGTGTGTATTTCTTGGTGGCTCAATAGACTCCTTTCTCATGGGGGGTGCACAATATTCCTAAAGTTGGTATTGGAGAGCATACCAGTTTTTTGGATGCCTATAGCCACAGTTCCCAAGGGCATGCTCTCCAAATTAATAAAGAAGATAAGATTTCAATTTTTATGAACTGGCTCCTGACCTTTCAGAGGTATCCCTCTATATAAATTGTAATACCCCTAGGGTAAACCCCAAAGTGTACATATGAATGTAACTATATTTTACTTATAAGATGGTGATCTAAAGTAACAAAATCCTTCATTTGGTGTTGAGTGCATTAAGTCAATGTGCGTGATTATCATACCAAAGAAGTGCACGCAGTTTAATGCATATAGCACACACATGTGGAAGTGCGCGGGAATGACTTAATAATAGAGAAGCAACTAAATTTTATAGTGTGGACTGGTATAAGCGTGCAAGGAGCAGTGCATAAATAGAAGAGCCTTACAAGATGGCGCACACTTCATGATTCAACACACACCAGCTTAGTGCATAGATTTTGGAGACCATTGAACTTTTGTATATATGTCATGATGTAAAACACACATGAATAAGGGCGTGAGGGTGGAACATTGAAGAAAGAGTGTGTGCAGCCCAGAAGTTTCGCATGCACTAGTTTTAGTGCATGAACTCTGCATTTTGAGGTTGGTGAGCCTAGATGCAAAAGATTAGTATTGATGTACTGAGATAGTAATTGTAATCACATGAAATTATAATGAAAACACATCGCTGCGATAGACCAACTACATAAAAGATTTCGGGGGGCTAAATCCACTAGTTGAGCTTAAGGGGGCTGGGTTAAAGGGGATTAAACCCAAAAATGAATATTATATTAATATTTCTTAAAAAGTATAAAATAAGTAATATATTAATATTTCTTAAAAGGTAAAAAGTAAGGATATTATTATATCCTAAGTCTGGAGGAGGGGGACATGTGGACTAAAGGAAGTTCTCAACATGACAAGTTTCAAGTTGAGAACATGCTATGGACTAAAGAAAGTTCTCAACATGACAAGTGTCAATTTGGGAACATCCATTCGTATAGTTTGGACTTATTCCATTCTGGATCATCTTTCATCGGGGATCATTCGATCATTATGAGCTATGATGGGTAGATGACTTTTTGGTCATTAAAGCTAACTATTACTATGACCAGTATTCTATGGTCATTGTCACAAATATCTTTACATTTCTTAGCTTGGAGAGATAGACTGAAGAGGCAGGTTGTCAGGACCATGGGACATTGCATTCTCTCTAGGTGAGAGAATCACAAGGGATTATTTCCTGAGTTGTCAAACTGCAGTGACAAAGATATGAGGCTTCTCTTCTAGCCTATTGTTGAAGCCCTGGAAGGGAAGTGGGGAAGCCAAAGGAATGTTGATAAGAGAAGTGGCACACTTTCTAGGGTGGGACATGCATGTGGGGAATGAGGGACTATAGGATGTCAGTGTGAATTGGCATCTATGACAAACTTTCCTGTGTTTGAGTCACCTGTGATTGAGTTACCTGTGATTGAGTTTCCTATTAAGTGTGATACTTTAGCCTGGTTGGGAACCCTTAACCAAGTGGATTTTATCCCCAGCTCAGGGGTGACTCACTATTGAGATTTATGAACTATGCAGTCTAAGGCTGGGAGGACGTGGAAGGTCCACACGCAGTTGGTGTCATTTATTCAAAGATAAGTGTCCATTTGTGTGTTAAATTATGTTCTACAGTAATTATTATGCATTTTATTTCATGGGTTATGCTGTATATGATGCATGCATATTTATGTTATGAATATGCATGTAGTTGTGCATTGCAGAGTGTAGTTCTATGTTTTAATTTGTATCAGAATTATTATCAAAGCAACATGGTTGAGTTGCTATTGGAAATGAAGATGTTACAATATGGTATCAGAGCTGATGACAAGAGAAGTTTATAGTTTTTGGTGTAATATGCCCAGCCTAGGTGGTTGGGTATGCGACAATACGATATCAGAGAAAGAAAAAATAAAGTGGCATTTCCCAATAGGTGGCTGGGGATGTGACAAATTTGTAGCAGAGCATAATTTTCAATGTTGAGCCTGGATGGGCTAAGGTAGAATCATGCCAAACTGGATTTTCATAGAGAATTGAATTTAGGAGTGACTGAATTTCATGTTATAGAATGGCCATGACAAAAAATTGAAGTAATAGAGTGGAATTGGGTAAAAGCCACAATTTCTGTTGTTAAAATTCATGAAGAATTTGGGCAAATTTTGTTAAGTATTGAGATATTCCTTAATTTTAATCCATTCAGACAAAAATTGACCAAATTTGAAGTTACAGAAAAACCGCGACAGATTGAGCGGAATTGCTTGAATAAGATTCACAATTCCTGAAAGAATTTGGAAACATTTGCACTAGAAATGTCAATCAGTGGCACACACAAGAATTTGTTGTTGCAGAGGTTGAATTTGGATGTACTGAAGTAAAATTGAAAATTTGCATAGTTGTCGAAATTCCATGGTGGAAATTGGGTGAGAATCGGGCAAAATCCCCAATTTCTACAACAAATTTTTTGGAAAAATCAGTTAAGTGATCGAAAAATGTTGTGTGTGCTAAGTAGTAGTGTTGCGCAGGCGTGCACACTAAACATGGGTGTTGCACTGAAGTTAAAGTGTGCACAAGATATGTACACTAAGTTTTGGCACTGTGCCGTGTATAACATGTGGCGTGTGCAGAATATAGGTGTGCAATAAAGCACGTTGAATATTGGCATCACAGGGTGCAAAGCGTATGGTGCATGAATAATAGTTTGATGCGTTAAGTGTGCACTTGGAGTTTGGAACGCGGTGTGAGAACATTAAAACCATTTTTCTATGTAGTGCAATACTTGCAGTGAGTGCAATGTATCGGTGCGCAACACCAACATCGTGATCAATAAATATTAGCGCATGCCAGAATAATGGTGTGCATCAATTATAGGCGCGCAATGTGAACACACTAAACCTTGGCATTGGGCGATATAGTGATTGCAGTGCACACAAAATAGTGGTGCGCAATGTATGCTCTACATTTTAGAATGGTGTATGTAAAACTGATGCATGCTAGTAATTGTGAAGTAGTGTGCACGAAGTGGATTGGCCAGTTAATCTTCCCAAGAAATCAGAAGAAAGAGTTCGTATGTTGTATGAAAACAAAATTATACATCATTTCATGGTTTTCTTAAATTGTTTATCCTAAAAAATTTTGTTGGCTGCACATTTTGCAGAGTTGAAAACATTTAGATCAGAACAAGATCAACAAAAGTTTAGAATCATGGAAGATGTGTAGGTCATTTTCAACCATGAAGAAGGGATCAAAGGAATGTATGTCCATATGAGTAATGAAGGTACAAATTCAAATGGACATGGATAAGGTAAGGAAGAAAGCATGAAATTGGTAGAAACCATAAAAATTTTACAAAGGGATGTCCTGAGTCATAAAGTTGACAATGAGAGGCTTATGAAATCCAAGGAACAACAGGAAGACTTCAACATAAAGCTAATGCAGATCTTGGACAAAATAGATAAGAAGATGGATAATAAAACTGAGTCAAGTAGATCAGGGAGCCATAAGTCTCACAATAATAAGGGAAGAACAATGCACAATAGAAGTGCTGGAAAGAATCACTAACACTCTCCAAGGAATTCAACTAGGAGAGCGCACAAGAATTCAAGTCCATCTCCTGTCAGGAAACCTAAGAAGAGGATTGGGGTGGATGAACTTTAGGGGGAAATGAAAATAATCAAGCCTCCTAATTTCGATGGTGAACACAAGAAGGATGAAGATGAAGAGACATGGCTGTTGAATATGAGAAAGTATTTTCAGTTGCATAATTACTCTTCTTGCGTAGAAGGAAGAATTTCTATTTATTAGCTCAAGGGAAAAGCATCCATGTGGTGGGACCAATATGTGCAGGTACAACACATTGACGAGAATAAGGTTACCTAGAGATAATTCAAAAGATATTTTCAAGGCAACTACTTGATTAAGAGATACTATGACAAGAAACTGAAGGAATTCTTTGAGCTCAAGCTTGGTAGTATGACCATAGATGAGTATGAAAAGAGGTTTTTAGAACTGCAGAAATATGTTTCCTTCATCAAGGATGAGCAGGTTACGATACAAATATATTTGAGTGGGTTTTGATCATTTATCAGTGACAAAATACAATATGATGATCCAAAAATGATGGAGGAAACAATAAGATGGGCTAAGTGTATTTATGATCAGAATAAAGGAAAAAAACTTATCAAAAAGCTTGGGAGGACAAGAAGAAGAAAAAATGGAACAGAGGAAGAAGGGGACTAAGCCACCATTCTTCAAAAATAAATACCAGGAATAACCAACTTCTAAAGAATCCAGAGTCATTAGGGAAAAGACCAAGTAAAGCACTTATTCAATGTTGGGGTTGTAAAGGATATCATATCTATAGAGATTTCCCTCACAAGAGTAAAAGAGTGAGGTCTGTTCACAATGCATAGTAAGATGAAACAATGAAGGACATGGGAAGAAGTGTACCTAAGATCCATGCAAACTTGGACAACAAGAAATATGTATTTCAATCACACATGATTGAAGTAGAAGGTAATATCAATAATCAACCCATCGTTATTTTAATTGATTCAGGAGCTAGTCATATTTATATAGATCCTAAGATGGTGGAAAGGTTTCATTTTGCCAAGAAACAAACTTGGAAAACCTTGGATGGTGCAACTAGCTACAGGAGCTAAAAGAAAGAGTAATGAGACAGTTAAAGCATGTCCAATGAACATGAATGGACTGAACCCCAGCGCAGATCTGAACATCATACCTTTAGGTTCCTATGACTTCCTAATTGGCATGGATTGGTTGGACCAACATTATGTTGTCCTGGAATTTTATAATAAAGAATTTACTTGCTTGGATGAGGGAGGAAAATTAAGGAAAGTACAAGGAATTCATAGAGAAGTCACTGTTAGAGAAGTTTAAGCCTTGCAGCTGAAGAAGAGTTACAAAAAAGGATGTCAAATGTTTTCGACGCAGATGGAAGAAACACCTAAGGATAAGGTGTCAAATATTAAAGTCTGCGGAGTACTGAAAGAGTTTGAAGATGTATTTAAGGAAATACCAGGATTTTCACCCAAAAGATATATTGAATTCTCTATCAATCTGATGCCTGGAGCAGCTCCAACATCTAAGACTCCTTATAGGATGAGTACACCTAAACTGAAGGAATTGAAAATGCAACTTGAATAACTTCTGAAGAAGGGGTATATACACCCAAGTGTGTCACCTTGGGGTTCCCCAGTATTGTTTGTAAAGAAAAAGGATGGAACTTTGAGATTTTGTATTGACTTCAAGAAGTTGAACAAAATAACTGTGAAGAACAAGTATCCTTTGCAAGGATAAATGACCTCTTTGATCAATTAAAAGATGAAAAATTATTCTCTAAGATTGATCTCAAATCAGGTTATCACCAGGTAAGAATTAATGAAGAATATATCAACAAGACTTCTTTCGAAACAAGGTATGGCCATTATGAGTTCACAGTGGTGCCATTTGGGTTAACGAATGCACCAATTGTCTTCATGTGTATGATGAACGGTATATTCAGGAATTATTTGGTTAAGTTTGCTATTGTCTTCTTGGATGATATTTTGAGATATTCTAAGTATGAATAATAGCGTGAAAAACATGTGATAATGGTGTTACAGGTATTAAGGGAGCATCAATTGTATGCCAAATTGAGCAAGTGCTCATTTTAATAGAAACAAATTAATTATTTGGGCCATATAATTTCATAGGAAGGGATAACATTAGATCCATAAAAGATAAAGAACATTGAAGGATGGACAAGACAAAGGAATGTCTCAGATGTGAGATCATTCATGGGCCTTGTGGTTTACTATAGGAGATTTATTGAAGGATTCTCAAGGATTGCACACCCAATCACTTTCTTGCAGAAGAAGGGTGTGAAGTTTGAGTGGACAACATATTGTGAAATGAGTTTCCTACACTGGAAGAATTTATTAACAAGTTCTCTGATACTGAGGATTGTTGATACAAATGAAGATTTCATTGTATGCATTGATGCATGTAAAGAAGGGATTGGATGAGTCCTTAGTTAGAATGGGTATGTAATATGCTATGAATTAAGGAAGTTGAAGGATCATGAAAGACACTATGCAACTCATGATCTGGAGTTGGAAACCATAGTGCATTCCTTGAATATTTGGAGTCACTGCCTCATGGGAAAAAGATTTGAGTTGAGGACAGACCATATTGGTTTGAAATACTTGTTTGGACAACCAACTTTGAATGTCAGGAAAAGAAGATGGTTAGATTTCATGAGTGAATATGAATTTGGCATAAATCATATCAAAGGTAAAGAAAACAAAGTGGTTGATGCACTCAGCAAGAGAGTGCATGAGATTCATGCTACAACCATTAGCATGTACCAATCAGATTTGAAGGATAGAATTCTAGAGGATGCAAAATCAGATCAAAAATACATGGAGTTAAAGGAGAAACTTCAGAAAGGTAACTTACAGTAGAAAGTTAAAGACTATAAGTTGGAAAATGAAGAAATTCTCAAGTACAAGGGCATAATTTATGTGCCAAATTCACGAGAATTGAATAATTTGATATTGGGAGAAATGCATAATGTGCCTTATGTTGGACACCGAAGTAACCAGAAGACTATTGAAGCTGTCAAGAGCCAATACTATTTGCCAAGCATGAAGAAATAAGTTGTTGATTTTATTTCCAAGTGTTTGGCATGTCAAAAGGTCAAGGATGAGCATAAAAACCTAGCTAGTCTGTTAGAACCATTTCCAATTCCTGAGTGGAAGTGAGAAGTTGTGACAATGGATTTTATCACTAAACTACCCAGAACTAACAAGCAACATGATTACATCATGGTATTGGTGGATAATCTTACCATATCTGCCCATTTTATTCTAGTAAAGCTCACTCTCAAGGAAGCCAACCTAGCTCATATTTATTTGAGAGAAATAGCTCGATTACATGGAATGCCTAAGACAATTGTGTCTAACAGAGATCCAAAATCTACATCAAATTTTTGGAAAGGATTTTGCCAAGAATTTGGAACAAATATGCATTTTAGCACAACTTATCATCCAAAGTCAGATGGGAAGACATAAAGGGTGAATCAGATAATAGAAGATATGCTAAGGATGTATGTGATGGATAAACCATCTAGATGGGAGGATTATCTACACTTGATATAACTTTCTTACAACAATGGGTACCAAGAATCCCTGATGATGAGCCCATTTGAAGAACTCTATGTTATAAAATGAAACACACTAGTCAACTAGGACAACCTAGAAGACCGTGCAGTAGTTGGGCCAAAACTACTCAGGGAAATGGAAGAAAATATGAGTAAAATAAAACAAAATTTAAACATTGCGCATGATAGATAGAAAAGATATGTTGATAATGTCATATCTCAAAGGTAATTTAATGTGAGTGACCATGTTCTTATAAAAGTAAAGGCCAACAAAAGTTCCCTGAAGTTGGGAAATTTCTCAAAGTTGGCAGTGCATTTTTGTGGGCCATTTAAAATCTTGGAAAGGATTAGGCTTGTGGCTTACATGCTTTCCTTGCCTGCATCAATGCATGTTCATAATGTATTCCATGTATCATTACTTAAAAAGTATGTGCTAGATACTAATCATGTCATTGATTGGAATGTGATACAAGTGGAGCAAGAAGGTGATTTTCAAGTGCATTCGGTGCACATATTGGATTAGAATATCAAGTAGCTCTGGAATCAAGCAATACGGCTAGTAAAGGTCCAATGGACCTGGTACGGTCTCGAGGATGCAACTTGGGAGCATGAGGATGATATGAAGGAAAAATTCCCACATATTTTTGAAGCCTTTTGAGTTTTTGTATGGTACATATGTATACACAGCACTGAGGACAATGCATAAATATGGGGGATGGGATTGTAATACCCCTAGGATGAACCCCAAAGTGTACATATGAATATAATTTTTTTTACTTATAATATGGTGAGATAAAGTAACAAAATCCTTTGTTTTGTGTTGCACGCATTAAGTTAGTGCGTGTGATTATCATACCAAAGAAGTGCGTGCAACTTCTAAAATAGTATAGTGCACATTTTAATGCATATAGTGTGCACCTATGGAAGTGCGCCAGAATGGCGCACTAAAAGAGAAGAAACTGAAGTTTACAGTGCGCACTGGTATAAGCACACAAGGAGCAGTGCATTTACAAAATATCCTTACAGGATGGCTCACACTTCAGGATTCAGTGTGCACCGTCTTAGTGTGTAGATTTTGGAGACCAGTGAACTTTTTTATATACATTTCATGATGTCACATGCACCTGATTAAGGGCGCGAGGGTGGCACACTAAAGAAATATTGCGTGCAACCCAGAAGTTTCGTGTGTACTAGTTTTAGTGCATGAAATATGTATTTTGAGGTTGGTGAGCCTGGATGCAAAAGATCATTACTGTTGTATTGATATTGTAAATGTAATCAAATGTAATTAAAATGAAAACATGTTGCTACAACAGACCAACCACATAAAAGAGTTCAGGGGGCTAACTCCACTAGTGAAGGTTAAGGGGGGTGGGTTAAAGGGGCTTAACACCAAAAAGGAATATTATATTAATATTTATTAAAAATTATAAAGTAAGGAATATTATACTAATATTTCTTAAAAAGGTAAAAAGTGAGGATATTATTATATCCTAAGTCTTGAAGAGGGGGACTTGTGGACTAAAGGAAGTTCTCAACATAACAAGTGTCAAGTTTGGAACATGCATTCTTATAGTTTGGACTTAGTCCATTCTGGATCATCTTTCATTGGGAATCATTCGATCATCATGAGCTTTGATGGGTAGCCGACTGTTCAGTCATTAAACCTGACTATTACTATGACCAATATTAGGTGGTTACTTTCGTAGATATATGTACATTGCTTAGCTTGGAGAGCTAGTCTGAAGAGGCAGGTTGTCAGGCCCGTGGGACATTGCATTCTCTCCAGGTGAGAGAATAGCAGGAGATTATTTCCCGAGGTTCCAAACTGCATCGATAGAGCTTTGAGACTTCTTGTCTGGCCTGTTATTGAAGCCTTGGAAGGGAAGTGGGGAAGCTGAAGAACTATTGATCAGAGAAGGGGAAGACTTCTTGGGGTGGGATAGGAATGTGGGGATTGAGGGACTATAGGATGTCAGTGTGAATTGGAATTTGTGACAGACTTTCCTATGTTTGAGTCACCTGTGACTGAGTTAACCATGATTGAGTTTCCTGTTAAGTGTGATACTTTATCCTGGTTGGGAACCCTTACCCAAGTGGAGTTTAGCCCCAGCTCAAGGGCGACCCACTGTTGAGATTTATTAACAGTGCGGTCTAAGGCTGGGAGGAACTTGGAAGGTTTGCATGCAGTTAGTGTCATTTATTCAAAGATAAGTGTCCATTTGTGTGTTAAATTATGTTTTAAAGTAATTATTATTCATTTTATTTCATGGGTTATGATGTATATGATGCATGCATATTTCTGTTATGAATATGTATGTAATTTTGAATTGCAAAGTGTAGATCTATGTTTTAATTGGTATCATAATTATTATTGGAGCAATAGGATTGAGTTGCTGCTGGAAATGAAGATGTTACAATATGGTATCAGAGTTGATGACAAGAGAAGTTTGCAGTTTTTGGTGTAATATGCCCAACCTGGGTGGTTGGGTATGTGACAATATGGTATCCAAGAAAGAAAATTTTAAGTGGCATTTCTGAGTAGGTGGATGGGGATGTGACATAAATGGAGTCGGGTGGAAAGTCATAAAAAGTTAGGAGGGTGGAGGATAAAAAACATATTCCTCTTCGCAGAAGCAACCAAAATTCTATGAAGGGTCACCCATAATGTATCCTTATGGGGTAGGGTAATGAAATCAAAGTATTTGCAGAACATGACCATCTGTTATCCACATTTTTGGTTATCGAGATGATGACATGATAATGACATGATAATGGAAGATCAAACTCTTCATCAAGAACTTTTTCCTAAAGAAAGTTACACTTATCATTTTCTCAAAATCACATTTTTGGAAATAGTACGCAGGTTGCATATATACTATCCTGCGGAAATACTTCATTTCCGCATGCTGCATTCAGCTTGACTGCGGACTTTCCGCACTGTGTTAATGGCTAGGGTGCGGATATGTTTCTAAAGGGAGAAAATGAATAAGTTCTCGATCCTTCTAGAAGGAATCTTCTAGAAGGATGAGTTGGAGTTCAAATGGTTGGCAAATTAATGAGTTTCCAGATATCTTGGGATTACTACCTATCCAAGTAACTAAACAATCTTCTCCTATATATTGAGGAGATTACTCATGGAAATGGTTAGAAGAAAATTAGCAAGAGAAAGATATTGGAGAATTGGCGTATTATTGTATGGAGAATTGATGTTGCAGCAGATAGAGACAGCCACAAGGTTATCATAAGTAGTGGAAGTTCTTCATGCATGATGAGCAAATGTGTGTGTGTCAAAGCTAGAAGCCATTGAAAGGAGATCTACGACATCAAGGCTYAGGTTGTATATTTCTCTTTCAGTTAATATAATACATGAATATGTCCCTTTCCCATAATGATGATATCATCTTATTACATGATTCCTTGATCACATGTATAGTCTAAGGTTTTGAATATATTAATGTCTTTGCTGTGATTGGTTTGTGTTGTTATGATTGGACGACGCAAGAGCATCGTATCAGAGCAAGGAACAACAGAGATAACAGGAGAGCTTTTATAAAGTAAGTACATCATCCTTTTTCTCTTGTCCATTCAACACTTTAGAGCTAGGGAAAGAGTAGTATTCTGTCACGTTTTCTTCCAAATCCAGGTGGATCTGGGGAGATTGGTCTGTGTCCGCACTAACGAATTTATCCTTAAACAAAATTGGCAACTCCACTGGGGAAACATCCCTTTTGTCTTTATGGTTTCTGGAATTTTTGTGGCCATTTGCTCTCATTGCCTTTTTCTTCTGATTTGTAAACTTCTGAGTCCTCAGGATACCCTGAGACACCTTCTGGGTTACAAAACCAATTTGAATTTTGCTTGATTTTGAAAATGTTTCTTTACTTTCAGAGATTTCCGCACTGTGCTTATTAACAGCCTGCGGGAATTCTGAGTGTCCGCACCTTGCATATATAATCCAGTGCGGAAAGTCCGCATACTGCAATTAACTGGACTGCGGAAATTTGAGTTGCCCGCACTGTGTCCAAGGCTTGCCTGCGGGCAGATTTTGAAAATTTTTTGAAATCAAATTTTGACTTTTCCAATAGCTCAGGAAGGTTGATTTAAGTCTTTTTGACACTTCATCTCATTGGTTTACATATCTTTTGCTTCATTTGCTTGCTGGATCTGATCTAGGTTTTTTAAGCTTGTTCTTGCTTTGGTCACTTGACTTTCAGCCTTTAGCCCTTATTGACATTTTTCTTCTCTTTGATTACTGGAGTTGAATGTGTTGTGTTGGCTAAAGATCAATGATTGATTGGAAGTTAAGAGTTTGGTGTTTCTTAGTCAATTGTTGTTTCCAAAGGACAATTTTCATTTGTATTAAGAAACTTCTTGGTTTGCTTTGTGTTCTTACTATCATTGAAAGTTTTGGTTGGGTTGTCATTGATTGTTCGATATTGATGCTTTGATTTTCTTTTCTCTGTCATCAGAGTTCTTCTTGGAAAGTGAACCCTTTGTTTTCTTTCAAGTTTTGTTTTTGCTTTTGTTGCAAACATCGAAAATCAAAATTGTACAATTTTAGAGCTTTGAAGTTTGGAAAAAGACATTTAGAAACGATTCATTGATACATGATTATTTGCATTGATCTCTAAAAGGAAATTGAGCATTGCATATGCATTGTAGTGATTGCATTTGATTTGGAAATCGTCTTCTCTCTCCCATAACTAGGATTCATTGAATGAAACGATTATATTTCTTCATATCCTTGCATTCTTTGGGTCAGAGTCACACATCATGAGTTTCACTTCCGTTACCTGTGAGTAAACAACAACCATTAAAAACTTTGCGTAATATTAAAATTCATCTAGTAACTCTTTTCTAGGGTTCTTTTACACCAACATATAGATAGGCTAGTGCTTTGGAGTAGGGAGAAAGACACACTCTCCAAAGCTCAAAAACACACAATAGTATCTTGAGAATAGGGAGTGTAAAATTCCATTGGCCGCATATTGTCCTGGGAA
>JZKD02S2150364.1:773514-837590 GCA_000966675.3 Picea glauca
TTGTGTTGTTGTGATTGGACGACGCAAGAGCATCGTAGCAGAGCAAGGAACAACAGAGATAAAAGGAGAGCTTTTATAAAGTAAGTACATCATCCTTTTTCTCTTGTCCATTCAACACTTTAGAGCTAGGGAAAGAGTAGTATTCTGTCACGTTTTGTTCCAAATCCAGGTGGATCTGGGGAGATTGGTCTGTGTCCGCACTAACGAATTTATCCTTAAACACCATCGAAGAATGGTACAAACAACAGAGGAATTCATTTAACAGATCCATTATTTCAAAATCATTGGTATAATCCTTTCCTCTCATAGGAAATTGGACATTTTTTTAGGATTAACAACGACTAGAAAGAAAGAATCAGGGAGGACCCATTTTTGGGAGAAGATGAAGAATTTGAGCTATTGGTATCCCTTATACAGTCCCTCTATGAGGTTGGTATCTTCTCCTTTGCATACCCTAAAGAAAAATCTTCTCAAGCCATTGGGATGTTGGGATGGAAGTCTGGGGGTGTGCTAGGGATGGAGGGTCATGAAGAAAATGAGTGGATAAATTATGTTTCCAAATTGGTATCTAACTTTATTATACTAAAGGAGGAAGAGGATGTCATTCTGTGCTGGTCTAAAAAACTTGGAACAAAAAAGTACACTGCAAAATTGGGATATTCAACCTGGACAAAATCTCATTTCAACAAGGAAAAACAATGGTGGTGGATCATCCTTTGGAAGCTTCATGCATGATTGAAATTTAAAATTACTCTATGGATTGCAATGAACAATAATATTTTGATGTGGGAAATCGGTTTAATGAGAGGCTAGGTTGGTTCCAATAGATGTGCTCCTTGCAAATTTAATGAGGAGTCCACTTCTCACTTTTTTATTTCTTATCCCTACACAGTGTAGGTGATGCCTATTGTCAGCTATGAATTTTAGTAGAAGGTGTCTTGGTCAAAGAAATATCTGAGCGAGGAATGGATAGAGGAAAATACGGTTAAACAATTTGAAGCGTTCCCAAGAAACTTGGTTTACTGTATTTGGTGGGCACTGGTCACACAATTCAATTATTTTTAGAGACAAGGACATTCCTTTGGATGTGATTGATGGTCTAGTTATAAAAATCACAAAGGAATATATGGTTGGCCACAAAGTAAAGATTCCAATAAATTTGGTTATGCCTGTCTTGGATGGGGATATACCATGAGGGTATTTTGATTGTGCCAGTGAAGGCCACCCTCCAATATGTAGGGTAGGATAAGTACTTTTTCTGAACCAATCTCATTTTATATATATCAAGTATGCCCCAGGAAGAGGCTCAAATAATAGAGCCGAATTCATCACTTTATAGACTCTTCTTGAGGTAGAAAAAGAAAAAGGAGTTAAAAAAATACAAGTGATGGGATATTCGAAACTAGTTGTAGATTGCACATCCAAGAAAGTCACAATGTTGAATGTGCACATCATCCTTATGCTCAAAGACCTTCGAGACTCAATATAGTATTTTGAATGGATCACATTTTGGCATGTATAAAGAGAACTTAATAAGAAATTAGACGAACTCTCTAAGGATGCACTAACTCTACTGACAAGGTCGTTTTGAATCCACGAGTTTCATGATAGGGTTGAGACCGAGTCAATGGACTTGTGGTTCTAAGTTTTTTATCCTTATTGTGAAATTATGCTATAGATGGTTGCCATTTTATTAGTATTTGGGTTTACAACAAAGAAACATGAAAATGTATTAATATAATGATATGTTGCAAAGGGTTTTGTGTAATTTTTGAAATTTTGAAAGAATCTTGTATGGGAAGAATTATGTGGGGATTAAAGCTCGAGATAGTACTCCTAAGGACTACAACCTGTATGTTCACTCCTCATGAATATATAGTTTTTTTTCCACAGAAAAAAATAAAAATAAATTAACTACACATTTTATAAAAAATTGTGTTAAATAAAATATTACATTTCCAATCAAATTTATGCTTAGTAGAGAAATTAGTAAATCCAAAATATCACCTTAACATTGGTAAATTGCTTGCAAAATATCACCTTAATATTCATTAAGCTTCTTCCAAAATATCAAATAGAGGTTTCCACACCAAAAATAGGTTAAATATAAAACATAAACATAAATTAGAGTTACATGGTTGATTAGAGTGTTCAGGGATACCAAAATCATCAACAAGTGAAAGTTGTCATTTTATATTTCTAGGAAAACTGAGAGGTGACATTTCTCAATAATTTTTACACATATTCAATCAATAAAATAAGGAAATAAAAATAGACAAACAAGCCCATGCTTTACCAAATTAGAATCCAAAACAACAAATCCCATGGCTAATTCACAAGTTCCTTGAAATATCAGAAGGTTGCTTCCCACTCCCACAACATTTTTTCTTTTAAAAAATGCAATTCCCTTCTAGTTGAATTTTGTTATAAAATTTTTATTCAATATCATCGATGAAAGCCTATATCTATGTGAAATTCAACCAAAAATAAACATATCCAATAAAATTCAAATCTAGAAAAATCTAAATCTACATGAATAAACATTTAGGGTACACCTTATTTGCACAAATGTATGTATAGAAAATCACATATATTAATATATTTTCAGAGATATTTTCTCCTTGCACAAATATTTTATAATGCCCATTTGTTAGCTTACATAGAACCATTTCTCCGTTGGGACCACATCCAATTGTTCCTTTCTTCAAGGAAGTTTCCCCAAACATTGTGCCAACCACAAGTTCACAAAAATTGTGTAGTATCCTTGTAAAATACCACCCATTGGCACACATAGACGCAGATGCCCGATGAAGTTCCTTATTTCCATCTAAGAGAAAAGGCCTTAAACCACATATCACACAAGTATTAGGGAAATTTTTTAACATCTATTAAGAGTTGCTCCACATTTCTCATACCCAAACTTAGTTTGTAAAAACCAATGCCAAAGCTAAGGTGACTAAACTATTAAACACCATCTAAAATTTTAGAATCTATATTTTCCCCATTGATCATATTGTTTGTAGGGTTTCTAGATTTCATTGCACAATATACTTTTAAACAAAAACTATACAAAAAATACATTACATTTAAAATTGTTATGCACACAATGTCGACTATGCACTGAACATATGTTGCAAGAGCTTATGAAAAAAGAAAACGATGAAATTTAGAAACCATGCAAATAATACATTACATTTAAAATTGCTATGTACACAATGAATGTTGACTGAACGCATGTTACAATATCTTATGAAAAAAAAAATTGTGGGTAAATCATAAATGATAAAATTGCAAAACAGAGCCTGTGAATAATAAGGGAATCAAGCCTAAACAAAACAAGAAGAAAGAATCAACATTGGATGAGCAGAGAAGGCTCACTTACTAGAATATCTCAACGATCGTTTGATATAAAAATTATTAATTGTAATTTATTTCTTAAATACACATAAACATCCAACTTGAATCAAAATATATGATCGCTTTGACTATTTGTAAAATAATATGAATCCACTTATCCAAAAGTCATTAAACTAATGAGTAACTTGCATGAAACTAAGTGAAATAGAAAAACAATAATAAATCACATTACACAAGTTTGTTAATAGAGTTCACCCATCTTGGGATATGTCTCCGGGTTTTCTTCCAATTGAGAGATCGCTTTATTAATGCTCAAATGATTGATATAATAATGACTGTAACTTGTTTTCTTACAATGGCCTTCTTATCTATTGCACAAAATTAGAAACATAGATCACCATCGGATTACTCTCGAACTTTTGAGAAAAATGAGTATAAACAGCCTATACTTTCCTCAAGGAACCCTATGGCATGCAAAAACAATGCATAAGTGAAATATTAGAATCCTTTGGGCACATATTTAAATGCAAGCGCTTCACTCTTGGCATGCACTTCTAGGTGGGTGCATTGGTTTTGGTGTCGATTTAAATAGGGAGGTTAGGGATAAACCTACCACCCAAATTGTTGGTTGTGGAGCCTGCTTATCTTCCTGATTTAGAGGGTTGTTTCAACCACTCTTGGACTCCATTCCATAATAGGGGTGTGTGTGGGGTCTTTCCCCCCACAACTATCACTAGGGGGCTCTAGGGGGTTGCAAAGACCATTCATTATAAGGGCGTGGATCTAACGTTAGTTGTTATTTTAGGTATTTTTTCCCTAGAAGGAAACCCTCTTTTATGAGGGAATTATATTGTGGATGTGCATGTACATCATTATTGTATTCTAAGAGAGGAGACTGTGAGATAAAGAAGAGGAATTTACAATGGGTGTGTTGTAGGTTGTATCCCTTCATTTTGTTGGATAATAATAAAGGAAGGACCTGGCAATTTCTCTGGTGGACATAGCCCACACTGGGTGAACCACATATATCTGTGTCTCTATTGTATTGTGTATATTTTGTGTTTTATTTCCGCATTTGTTTTATTTTATTGCTCCAAGGTCCTTTGTATAACAACTGGTATCAGAGCGAAAGGTAACTTGTAGGAAAAGAGGGTTCCTGGTTCGAGTGGGAGCAATGGAGGAAGATGGAAAGTTTAGGGTCGAGAAATTTAATGGCTAAAACTTCTAGTTATGGAAGGTGGAGATGGAAGATTATTTATATTAGAAGGATCTATTCCTACCATTGGGAGGAATAGCAAAGAAGCCAACGACCATGAAGGATGAAGAATTGGAGGTTCTCAACAGAAAGGAACTAGGAACGATACGACTTAGCCTAGAAGCATCGATGGCTTTCAATATTTCAAAAGAAAAGACAACAAAGGAACCGATGGATGCATTGGATAAACTGTATGAAAATCCATTGATGTCCAATACGGTATTTTTAATGAAGTGATTATTTAATATGAAGATGTCAGAAGGTGGGTCTGTTGCAGATCATTTAAATGAATTTAATACGGTTACTAATCAGCTAAGTTATCTAAAAGTGGAATTTGATGATGAGGTTAAGGCTCTTCTAATATTTTTCTCATTGCCAGAAAGCTGGAACGGCTTGGTCATGGTTGTAAGTAAATATGTCTTTGATTCAAAAACTCTAAAATTTGATTATGTTGTTGGTGTTATCCTTAGCAAGGAAATGAGACAGAAAAGCACAGGTGAGACATCAGGTAATGCGTTAAACATGGAGAACAGGGGAAGACAAAAGGATATAGGAAAGGGATTAGGGAATAACATGAATTCTAGGAAGGGAAGATCCAAATCCAGATTGGGAAAGATAGAGTGTTGGAATTGCGGGAAGAAAGGACATCAAAAGAAAGACTGCAGAGCTCCAAAGAAACAAAGAGATGGACAGCAGGAGAAAAATCAGGAAGCAAATGTAATAGGTGATGTGTTACAAGATGCATTGATTCTTTCATTAGATAATATTTATAAGACTTGGGTAGTATATTCAAGGGATTTATTTCATGCCATGCCCCATAGGAAACATTTTCTAGATTATGTTCAAGGTGATTTTGGACAGGTTCATTTGGGTGATGATGCACCATGCAAAATTGTTGGAAAGGGAAAGGTACAAATAAAGCAAAAGAATGGAAACCAATGGTTGTTGAAAGAGGTAATACATGTTCCATATCTAAGGAAAAATCTAATTTCAACATGGTAGTTGGCAAGTGAAGGATGTATATCCATATTTACAGATAAGGCGTGGAAGGTCACCAAAGGATCACTGGTGATAGAAAAAGGAGATAAGGTAGGTACATTGTATTTATGTACTGATAATACTGACTCTTCTATCTCTTTATCTTCTACAAGAGTGGATACAACACTTTGGCATCATAGGCTTGGACACATGAGTGAGAAGGGAATGCAGATACCACAAAAAATAATTTTTTTACCATATCTTAAACAAAATGATTTGGATTTTTGTGAGCATTGTGTTTATGGAAAACATAAGAGAGTCAGATTTCTCAAAGTGGGAAAAGAAAAGAAGATTGAAAGGTTAGATCTTATGCATACATATGTATGGGGACCAACTCATGTATCATCTCTTGGTGGCTATCATTATTATGTTACATTTATTGATGATGCAACTAGAAAAACTTGGGTTTATTGCATTCGACAAAAATCTAATGTTTTTGATACTTTTAAGAAATGGAAAGATTAATGAGACAGGAAAAAGGTTGAAGTGTCTCAAATTAGACATTGGAGGTTAATATTGCAACTAGGATTTTCATGATTAATGTTCATGCCATGGGATTCGTAGAGAGATAACATTTCCAGGAACACCACAAGAAAATGGTGTGTCATAAAGGATGAATAGAACAATCATGGAGCATGCAAGGAGCATGAGATTGCATGTTGGGTTGCCCTTATAGTTATGGGCAGATGTTGTAAATAATTATGTTTACTTAATAAATAGATGAACTTCAATCTCTTTGGATGGTGACATTTCAGAGGAGGCATGGATAGGTAAAAAGGTAAACTATTCATTTTTTAAGACTTTCAGCTATGAAGCATTTGTCCATATTGATAAAGAAAATAGAACAAATCTTGAGGAAAAATCCAAGAAGTGTACCTTTATTGGATACGGTGTTAATGATTTTGGTTATCTCTTATGGGATTATGAAAATAAAAAAATCATTAGGATTAGAGATGTCATGTACAAACATCAGTTGCAGGGAAAGAAACAGGAAAAAGAAAAACTAGAATACACAGTGCTTGATGAGATCACTGAAAAAGAAATTCCAAAGGTACCAGAAAATAAAAATGTAGAACAATAGGAGAAACAGGTACCTCAAACTCTTGTGAGTGTTGTTATAAGATCTACCAGGTTAAGTAGACCCCCTGAACAATACTCTCCTTCATTGTATTATTTATTGTTGATTGATTTTGGTGAACCATAATGTTATGAAGAGGAAATGTAGGTAGACACTAAAAAGAAGTGGCAGAAAGGAATGAAAGAGGAAATGGATTCCTTGTTAAATAACCAGATTTGGGACTTGGTTCAATTTCCTGCGGGAAAAAGAGCATTGCATAATAAATGGGTTTACAAGTTGAAGGAAGAATATGGAGAAAAAGAGTGGTACAAGGATAGACTTGTTGTAAAGGGGTTTGCATAAAACAAAGGTATATATTTTGATGAAATATTTTCTCCTAGTTGTTAAGATTACTTCAATTAGGACTATCTTAAGTCTTGTGGTAGCAAAATATTTGCATCTTGAACAGTTAGATGTAAAAACAACTTTTCTCCATGGGGATTTGGAGAAAGAGATTTATATGCAGCAACCACAGGGGTATGAGTTCAAGGGGAAGGAAAATTTGGTATGTAGGTTGAATAAGAGCTTGTATGGCCTAATGCAAGATCCAAGGCAGTGGTATTAGAAGTTTGAAAGGTTTATGTCAGAACAAGGTTATGGTAGATGTCATTCTAATCACTGTGTTTATTTTAAAAGGCTAGAAAATGGAAGCTATATTATTTTGTTATTGTGTGTAGATGACATGCTTGTTGCAGGGTCTAATATGAAGGATATAAATGTGCTCAAGAATAAATTAGCTAATTAATTTGCGATGAAGGATTTTGGTGCTGCAAAGAAAATCCTTGGTATGAGAATAACAAGAGGCACGAAAAATCACAAATTGACATTGTCTCAGGGTGAGTACATAGAGAAGGTGTTGGAGAGGTTTAGAATGCATAATGAAAAACTGGTTAGTACACCTTTGGCTAGCCATTTCAAATTAAATAAGGAAATGGGTCCTAATACACAGGAGGATATAGAGTACATTGTTGACGATTAAAATCGCAATGAAGCCTATGCCCGCAAAGTGTTGCTAAATCCTATTATTATAAAAGCTAAATAATACTAGTAGGTGGGACCCCCTTGTACATTGGAGATCAAGTATGGTTCTTATTTGATGTTCTGCTACAGTTTGACATTGCTTACATGGTGATATAATCTTGGTTTATTGGCGATGGGGAAGCATGCTCTATGTTTTTCTGTTGCTCTAGGCTCAAGTTTTATTTCACAATGGCCTATGTTATCCTTGTTATCACTGCTATCTGTTATTGGGATCTATTACTAGGAGACCTGCACAATAAACATGTTAGCGATAACATACACAAGCAATTGGAAAAAGGAAAAAGGAAATATAAAAGAAAAGGGAAGAAACTAAAACCATGCTATATACTATACTACATGCATCGATTTTTAATGGGTTGTTGTTATCCTAGCTACTGAGTTAATAGCTATGTGATTTTTTTTTAGTTATATAGTTGATATGCATGGTGATTATGTTATGGAATAAGCTGATATGAATCGTTCTATTGGTGATGGTTCAATACATGGTTTTCTTAATTGGATTATATAGTTGATATGTATTATGGTCAAGTTGGAAATGGAAGGTATGATGTGGGTGGTGTGTTTGACAAGTAATAAATGCCAATTAGAATGCATGGTTTAAATGAATGGTTAATGGATTAATGTATGGCATGTACTAATGAATTAATTGACTATGGGTGGAGGAGACATGCATTTACTGCACGTAACCCTTACTCCTTCCGCTAGACGCCACCCTAGTCAGGCTATTGTTCAACCTTGTTGTTGTGGTTATGCTCTGATTTTCAAGTAGGGAGGAACCACTAGGCTAGCTCGCGTTTAAAGTGTTTGGATTACAGGCATGTATTTTTTTGGCCATCCATGAGTCTGCTTTGTTATGAAATATATATTGGCTCGAATGTATGGGTTGTTCTTTCCTTAAGTATTGCAACTGTGTAAAATTGTGATTTTTGGAATGAAGCGTTGATGGTTTTCTATGCAATGATGTTAAAGTCACAGTGTTATTGGTCATCCTGAGTGTTAGAAGCCATAAAGGCTCTCTATCATCCTTGCTAGTTTAGTTGGAGGGTTTCGCTTGGTCTTGAATGGCTGGTTATCTTCACGCATTTTGTATCACCATACCCAGTCTTTGGCTTTTATGGGGTTTAATGGTTAGAAGCGCTTTGTGTCACTGCGAATTGTTCACTTGGGCAATGGGTTGTTTTCGTTGGTCATGCAGTGGGTTATATTGATTCCTCTCAGCCCTATTCTCACCTTAGTGTTGTAGTTGGTTGACTGGAGAGCCACGAGGGTTATACCCTGTGTGTTCTAAGTATCACTACCAAGCCAAATTGGAGCCTTACTCTTATGTTAGGGCCTCTCTTGTCACAGGATTGGTCACCCTATCCACGAAATGAATTATGGTTTTGTCTGTGTGCACACCGTTGGTCTTGGAGGTTTTCACCATTGAGAGGAGTCGACTCTAGCCTCCCTGTGTTGGTTCACAGAACAAAACCTTGACTCCTCAAGCCTAAGGGTTGATAGAGAAGACCGTTGTGGCATGTCGGGTTTACTATTGGTTGTTACATATTGGTGTAGAGTTTATTATTGTCTCGCCCTATTGATTGTATGACAATGGTGTTGGTTTTGGCATCTGGTCACAAGAATTGTTATCATTGGGTGGTTAATCCCAACATGGTTAATTTGTATGAGTGGCGTTCCTATAAGCATGAGTCAATGGTTACTATAACTGTGTGTTTTTAATGGCCAAATGATTATTGAAATCAGGTTGTTTATGGGATTTCCACCCACTGTATATGTTATGGTTATTTGATTGTTTCATCAAGAATGGGCACAAGTTTTTACATAGTATGATTTGTTACAGTTTGATTGACTTAAGAAACTCTGTTGCTATCTCCTTGTGTTGGATTGATAGCTCGACACAATAGGTTGGGTTAATAATACTGTGACTATTTGTTTTGAATTTTTCAAAAGGGAATGTCGCATTGTGGAAATTATGGCGTGGTTATCCACTGTGTATGCTATGGATATTTTTGGTTGCGCCCAAAGATAATCACAGATTTTTTGAACATGGCTTGTTGCAGTTTGTTCACTATTTGTAAAGTTGAGTCTGTTGTTGATGCCTCATTGAATTGGATGGATAACCCAACATTTTGATTATTTAGAGTCACGTTGAATTGGGCTTGTACAGTCATAGAATTACACTTGTGTTGGTTGAATTATTTTATGTTTTCTACAACATAGCATGAGTTGGAATGGTGGCTATTGTCTGTCTGTTTAAATGGTGAGTCAGGGTTTTGCAATTTAAATCTGGATTATTGGGTTAGATGTCCACTATGTATGCTTAATGAATGTCATGAATTTTAAATGACAGGCCCGATTGCAGTGACAATATAACTTCATTGAAATTTTGAAACATGACTTTTGAGTGTATTTGATTATTGAAGTAATGTGTGGGTAGTGGTTGATTTTGATGATTAAAAGAGTGTAAATGGTTACTATTATACATTGAGAATTGTTATAAGATGTTAATTGGATAAATAGAGGAACAAAAATCCCTTACAAATTGTTGTGGAATGCATACTGTTTTGATTCTTGACACTGTGTAAATATTTGGTTATGAAGAGTGAACTAGTTAATACATTGTAGTTGTTATTGGATCACAATGGTCATTTGGTTGGTGTATTTCCTTTTTCAGAATGGTTATATGGATTACTTAATGAATTTTATGAATAGTACCCACACTCATTCCGCACCATTATTTCACTTTTCGCTAATTACAACCCCATCGCCTTCCCACATTCATTTTTCACTTCCTGTTCTAAAATTGATTACAGTCAAGAACAATTTTGTGTTGAAGCAGTTGGAAGTAGCAGTGTCTTGGTTGAATTACAATGTTGTTTTCTTTGATTGTAGTTGATTGTTGTTGTATTTGAGAAGTAACCATATTTTTTCCTCCTCATCATATCATGTTTCTCTCAATACAAACCCCTCACATATTCCAGGACCCTTTTTTCACCCCCTTCTCATTGATAAACAATTAAACAATTTGTATGGATTGGATTGCATGAGTATGATACATTGTTGAGCCAAATATATTTCATACTTTTAAGAGTTGTCATGTATGGTTATTTAAAAGACTATTTCTAATCAATCATGCATGTAGGAATGATTTTTTTTCAGCCGAGGTAGCCATGGTCGAGGAAACTGAGGGAGAGGTAACTGGAACATAGGCCCAAGAAGGCCAACGTTCTCCATACATTTTTATTCCAACTCACAAGATCTTGGCCAATTGTTTCAGGACGGATTTTTCAATTGGATTGGGCAGGGAGTGGTATTTTCCAATTTTTGAAAGCCCCTTTCCCAATCTAATTGAAAAATCTAGCCTGAAACAACTGGCCAAGCTCTTGTGAGTCGACATCAAAATGTATGGAGAACCTTGGCCTTCTTGGGCCTATGTTCTAGTTACCTCTCCCTCGGTTACCTCTCCTACAACTCTCATGTTGGGTGGACAATCTTTTTCCATCCATCATTTTCAGGAACCTCGAGTTGCAATAAGATGTGAGGAGGCACAGGGATACCAATGGCTTTCAGAACTTGGAAAAGAGGCTGAATTCTTTGACCTTCCTCCTAAGATCTTGTCTACTTGGGAGGAGTTAATCTATTGGTTCTGATCCACTTATGGGCAATCTAAAATCCCAGACGAGAAGTTAAGGGAGTATAATAACATTACCTATAAGGATGGTCAAACCATCAAGTCCTTCAACTTGTGTTTCACCAAATTATACAACCAAATCCCCAAACTCATTCGCCCCCAGAACCAAGCCACTTTCATGCATTACTACAATGCGTTTCCTTCCCCCTAACTTCATAGGCTTGAGGAAAAATCCATTGATAATCTCAGTTCTGCTTTGCATACTTTCTCAAAGTATGAAGAACAACTTGAAAGAACTGGTCTTCCCTAGGGTGAATCAGTTAGACAAACAAACATGTCAGCCCTCTTATATCTAGTACAAGACATGAAAAATTGTATGATAGCATATGAACATAAAGGATATGTCTCTCCTCTCAGCCTTGGAGCTCCATCCACTTCTGCACTCCCCTTTAGAAATCTGGTTGAAAACAATTTTCATCTTAAAGCTATCTTGCCTCGAAGTTGGTGTAACTTCTGTGAGGAGCACCATGAGGAAACCACATGTGAGGTAAATAAGAGTGCCAGAGATAAGATCTTTGGTAAAAGACAAGAAGCTACTATCGTTCTCCTAGATTTTGTAGAGCCAGAAGATGTCATGATCATCAACACTAGGAACAAATCTTATGCTCCCAAGGGCAAATTTGATCCTCCCCATAGTTCTTCTAGCCTGAGCTCATCCTCAATCATTGCTACTCTCCTGGTTCCTAAAGTTCCTGAGAGTCAAGAAATCACTCCCCCTCTCCCCTCTTCCAAATATAATATCTTGAATCAATTGGCCAACATTAAAGTAGATGCAACCCTTCTAGACATGGTTGCCATCTCTGAACAACAGATGCATCTGAAACAATTCATGGAAGGGAAAACTTTCGTTGTAGCCAATCTTTTCGAAGAGAAAAATGAAGAGGATTCTTATGTAAATAAAGTAGGTGTACATAACTTTAGATAACCTATAAAAAATCCCCCCTTTTATATTTCTGTAAATATTATGGGTAAGATTGCCCATTGTTTCCTCATTGATGGTGGTTCGGTCCCGGGTGTGATGTCGAATATTATTATGGAAGAGCTAGGCTTGTCGTGTACAAATGAAAATGCCAAACGAATGCTCTCCTATAATAGTATACAACAAACAACCATAGGCGATATTAAGGATGTGACCTTGGTTTTATGCGCTCATCCTAAGATAAGGACAACCCTCAACATTCAGGTAATTGATATGTCTGTAAGAAATTACTCAATTATCTTGGGAAGAGATTGGCAACCCTTAACAGGTGGATACCTCTCACTCGACAGGACACATTTATCTATTCCTCGGAATGATAAGAATATTATAGTCGTTAGAGAGGGAATAATTTCACCCTACATAGAGAGTGTTCCGCAATCTAGCGTAAACTATATTGAAGAGGACCTAGGAGTGTATTCCATCTTTGTTGAAGAGGATAATATTCCTTTGGAAAAAATCAATTTAGATGATGATATGTGGCATATGCACTTTGATGTTTCATGCTCTAATGACTGTAATGGGGATGGCATTATCTTGGTTTCCCCGCAGGAAAAACTCATAATCTGTCCTACAGGTTAGATTTTGCTTGTACAAATAATGTCACTAAGTTTGAATCTTTATTATTAGGCATTGAAAATGCCCTTAATATTGGTTGTGGTCACCTTTTAGTTTTTGGATATTCTGAGCTTGTTGTAAACTTGATACGTAAAATGTGATCTCCTAGAAACAAGCTGACGGAACAATACTCCCAAAATGTTTGGGCGCTTATCTTGAACCTTCTATCTTTCAACATCACTCATGTTAAGAGGGATTTGAATTCAATGGTTGGTCGGTTAGCTCTCTTTGCATCTTCTCCTAATCAACAACTTTTTCCTCATGGGCTTGATTGTTCTTTTCAATCTCAATATTGTCCATATATCCCTCGCAATGTACGATCTTGGTAGTCCCTCCCTAACGACAAGAGAAATTGTTCTTTCATTCAATATGAACCTCTTAAGCCCGAGGAGATTACATCCATAGAAAACAATAAGATTCCTAGGGGCTTGACTCCTATTGAGAGTTCGTTTTCATTGAGTGATGTAGGCAATAAAGAAAAACAGAAAGAAGAGGAGTTACAAATGAAGGTGGGTGAAACCATCCCCTTGAACATTGAGGTACTCAAATCTTCAAGGAACATTAACATAAGTGCACAATGTTCTGATAAGGAAGAAATGAAGTTTTCCAAGCTACTTGGTGGATTTCAAAAAGTTTCTTCTTAGCCTTATAAGGATCTTCGTGGTTTTGATCCTAGTTTTTTATAGAATGATATTCCCATCAAGGAAGGCATTAAACCAATTATGCAGGAACAAAGATCTATTAAATCTGCATTTAAGGCAACCTTTCAAAGGGAGTTGGAGAATTTCTTAAAGGCTGGGATTATTTTTTTAGTCCACCCTGAATGGGTTTCCAATTGGGTACCTGTTTTGAAGACCACTAATCATATTAGAACTTGCATTAATTTTCAAACTTTTAGGAAAGCTATTATGAGAAATCAGTTTCCTCCCTTCAATATGGAAATGGTCTCGCGACAAGTTGTAGAGTCACAGTTAAGACCCTTACTTGACAGTTTTTTGGGTTGCAAGAAAATCAAGGTGAAAAGGGCAGATGCTCACAAAACTACTCTTATCACTAATCAGGGTACCATGTCTTTCAAATGCCTATTTTTTGGCATACTTGATACAAGTATCACCTTTAAAATACCTATGCATACAAGTCTCGATGAATTGGTCAGTCTCCATCTCTATCATGATGATTTAATTGTGTGCGTCAAGGGGATGATAATTACATCAACATTCCAAGTGTTGGGTCCTTTCCAAATTTCTTTTTTCTTGGGCCCTAACTTTTACATTTTAAAGGATTTACATAAGCAATTGTTTTCCTACAACGCTAACTTCCCTCACTTGGAATATTGTGGGGGACCAACATGAAAAGTTCTAATGTTGTTTGGATTTTCTGTATACTAGTAGCCTAGCTCTGCTTTCATTTTTTGTGCTTCTTTTTCTTGCTTTACAGTAGTTTGACTTCGGCTTTCTGAGTTAAAACTTTTCTTGTTGTTTTCTTCATTTTTGTCTTTTATTGTTGTTTTAATTTCTGCATTTTTACTTCTGTCATGATTTTGTTTCCTGTCATATTTTAGTTAATTTGGTCAAGATAGGATGTTGGATCAATTATGCCACAGTGAAACTCCTGCAAAGCATTGTTAGTCAATAACAATCAAGCTTACATAGTTGTTATGATGTATCCTTTGAAGGACCCTTGAAATTGTTATATATTTCCACTACTGTCTTGTAAAGAATTGGTTATCTCCTGCTTCTTCTTGCCATTTCTCCATCCATTGAGATTTTAAGAGCAAGTCCAATTTTTTTTTCTCATTAAACTTAAGAGAATATTCTAGTCAAATGATTATGCATAAAGTGGTAAAACCACCCCCATACTTTACACTTTTCATGAATTATTCCCAAATTCCCAATCATCTTTCCATTAAATCCACTCACTTCCCCTTGTTTCATAATCTTCTTGGTTATATCTTCTTGAACTATTGTTCTTGGTATGCGGAACCATGAGTTATGAGTTCTAAATCTATTGAAGACAAATTTCCTTGTGGATTCGCTAGTTTGTTGACGATTAAAATCGCAACGAAGCTTATGCCTGCAAAGTGTTGCTAAAGCCTATTATTATAAAAGCTAAATAATACTAGTAGGTGGGACCCCCTTGTAGATTGGAGATCAGGTATGGTTCTTATTTGATGTTGTGCTATTGTTCGACATTGCTTACATGGTGATATAATCTTGGTTTATTGGCGATGGGTAAGCATGTTCTGTGTTTTTCTTCTGCTCTAGGCTCAAGTTTTATTTCACAATGGCCTATGTTATCCTTGTTATCACTGCTATCTGTTATTGGGATTTATTACTAGGAGACCTGCATAATAAACATGTTAGCAATAACATACACAAGAAATTGGAAAAAGGCAAAAGGCAATATAAAAGCAAAGGGAAGAAACTAAAACCATGCTATATACTATACTACATGCATTAATTTTTAATGGGTTTTTGTTATCCTAGCTATTAAGTTAATAGCTATGCGATTTTTTTTGAGTTATATAGTTGATATGCATGGTGATTATGTTATGGCATAAGTTGATATGGATCATGCTATTGGTGATGGTTCAATACATGGTTTACTTAATTGGATTATATATTTGATATGCATTATGGTCAAGGTGGAAATGGAAGGTATGATGTGGGTGGCACATTTGACAAGTAATAGATGCCAATTCCAATGCATGGTTTAAATGAATGGTTAATGGATTAATGGATAGCGTGTAATAATGAATTAATTGACTGTGGGTGGATGCGACATGCATTTATTGCACATCACCCTTACTCCTTTCGCTGGCCACCACCCTAGTCGGGCTATTGTTCAACCTTGTTGTTGTGGTTATGCTCTGATTTTCAAGTAGGGAGGAACCGCTCAACCAACTCATGTTTAAAGAGCTTGTATTACAGGTATGCCTTTTTTTGGCCATCCATGAGTCTTCTCTATTATGAAATGGATATTGTCTTGAATGTATTGGTTGTTCTTTCCTTAAGTATTTCACCTGTGTAAAATTGTGATTTTTGGAATGAAGCGTTAATGGTTTTATCTGCAATGATGTTAAAGTCACAGTGTTATTGGTCATCCTGAGTGTTAGCATCCATAAAGGCTCTATGTCATCCCTGTTGGTTTAGTTGGAGGGTTTCACTTGGTCTTGAATGGTTGGTTATCTTCATGCATTTCGTATCACCATACCCAGTCTTTGGCTTTTATGGGGTTTAATGGTTAGAAGCGCTTTGTGTCACTGTGCATTGTTCACTTGGGCAATGGGTTGTTTTCGTTGGTCACACAGTGGGTTATATTACTTCCTCTCGACCCTTTTTTCACCTCAATGTTATAGTTGGTTGACTGGAGTGCCACGAGGGTTATACCTTGTGTGTGCTAAGTATCACTACCAAGCCAAATTGGAGCCTTTCTCTTTTGTTAGGGCCTCTCCTATCGTGGGATTGGTCACCCTGTCCACGAAATGAATTGTGGTTTTCTTTGTGTGCGCACCGTTGGTCTTGGAGGTTTTCACCATTGAGAGGAGTCGACTCTAGCCTCCCTGTGTTGGTTCACATGACAAAACCTTGACTCCTCAAACTTGAGGGTTGATAGAGAAGATCGTTGTGGCCTGTTGGGTTTACTATTAGTTGTTATGGATTGGTGTAAAGTTGATTATTGGCTCACCCTGTTGATTGTATGACAATGGTGTTGGCTTTGGTATCTAGTCACTGCAATTGTTATCATTGGGTGGTTGATCCCAACATGGTTAATTGGTATGAGCGGTGTTCCTATAAGCATGAGTCAATGGTTACTTTAACTGAGTGTTTTTAATGGCCAAATGATTATTGAAATTGGGGTTTTTATGGCACTTCCACCCACTATATATGTTATGGTTATTTGATTGCGTCATCAAGAATGGGCACAAGTTTTTACACATTATGATTTTTTATAGTTTGATTGATTTAAGAAACTCTGTTGCTATCTCCTTGTGTTGGATTGATAGCTCAACACAATAGGTTGAGTTAATGATACCGTGACTATGTGTTTTGAATTTTTCAAAAGGGAATGTCGCATTGTGGAAATTATGGCATGGTTATCCACTGTGTATGCTACGGATATTTTTGGTTGTACCCAAAGATAATCACAGAGTTTTTGAAGATGGCTTGTTGTAGTTTGTTTAGTGTTTGTAAAGTCAGGCCTGTTGTGGATGCCTCATTGAATTGGATGGATAGCCCAACATTTTGATTATTTAGAGTCACATTGAATTGGGCTTGTACAGTCACATAATTACACTTGCGTTGACTGAATTATTTTGTGTTTTCTACAACATAGCATGGGTTGGAATGGTGGTTGTTGTCTTTCTATTTAAATGGCGAGTCAGGGTTTTGCAATTTAAATATGGATTATTGGGTTAGTTGTCCACTATGTATGTTTAATGAATGTCATGCATTTTAAATGACAGACCCAATTGCAGTGACAGTATAACTTCATTGCAATTTTGAAACATGACTTTTGAGTGTATTTGATGATTTAAGTAGTGTGTGGGTAGTGGTTGATTTTGATGATTAAAAGAGTGGAAATGGTTACTTTTATACATTGAGAATTGTTATAAGATGTTAATTGGATAAATAAGAGGATCAAAAATCCCTTATAGATTGTTGTGGAATGCATATTGTTTTGATTGTTGACACTGTGTAAATATTGGTTATGAACAATGAACTAGTTAATACACAGTAGTTGTTATTGGATCACAATGGTCACTTGGTTGGTGTATTTCCTTTTTCAGAATGGTTATATGGATTACTTAATGAATTTCTCTAATTACAACCCCATCGCCTTCCCACATTCATTTTTCACTAACTGTTCTAAAATTGATTACAGTGAAGAAATTTTTTGTGTTGAAGCAGTTGGTAGTAGCAGTGTCTTGGTTGAATTACAGTGATGTTTTCTTTGGTTGCAGTTGATTGTTGTTGTCTTTGATCAGTAACCATATTTTTTCCCCCTCATCATATCATGTTTCTCTCAATACAAACCCCTCACATATCCCAGGGCCCTTTGTTCACCCCCTACTCATTGATAAACAGTTAAACAATTTGTATGGATTGGATTGCATGAGTTTGATACATTGCTGACCCAAATCTATTTCATATTTTTAAGAGTTGTCATGTATGGTTATTTAAAAGACTATTTTTAATCAATCTTGCATGAAGGAATGAGTTTTTTCAGCCGAGGTATCCATGGCTGAGGAAACCGAGGGAGAGGTAACTAGAACAGAGGCCCAAGAAGGCCAAGGTTCTCCATACATTTTGATGCTAAATCACAAGATCTTGGCCAGTTGTTTTAGGCCAGATTTTTCAATTGGATTGGGCAAGGAGTGGTCCAACCTAGGCTTGAAAGGCCTCCTTTCCAAGTTCTGCAAGCCCCTAGTATCCCTGTGCCTCCTCATGTCTCATTGCAACCCGAGGTTCCTGAAAATGATGGATGGCAGGAGATTGTCCACCCAACAGTCTCCCAACATCATGGCTAGCCTAATTTATCCCTACCTGCTTCTCCACCTATCAACCCCATTGTCCAAGATTCTCCCCAATCACCAATGTAGTCCTCTCATGCTAGCAAAAGGTTTAAAACTGAGGCCCACCATGCCCTTGATAAAGGAAAATCCACTGTTGCCCCTTCCTCACCCTCCAATGGATTTGGTAAATCCGTGTCCTCCCAGATGCATTTGAGGGACGATTGTTCCCACGTGATCAATGAGATTAGGCCTAAAGGCTCAACACAGCCAAATCCAAATTCAGGAAAATCAAAAGGTGACAACAACAATCAAGGAAAGATTGCATCCCAGATTGGGAAATATGGTTTTTTATTTATTTTTATTTTGTTGATGGCAGTGAACTTCATAAGTTTTTGGACAACACGTGTTATATTGGGATATATGAGTAATATTTTTTTGAAAATAATTTCAAATATCATGAGCTAATTTGTCAAATGTTGATATGGTGATGGGAGTGGGTGTGTTTTGCTTAACTAACTAGTTATGTTATGATTGTTAAGAGCTAAAGGGAGTCACAAGGGGTCCCACCTACTAGTTATTATTTATTATAACCCTTATTATGGTTATTACTTTTCCCCCTAACTAAAAGTTGGTTGAGTCTTTTAATTAACTTAACTAATGAGTTGGTTCAACTACTTCAACCAACTCTAATTTGTTTAAAGGAAAAAGAAGAGGGAGGAACAGAAGGAGGATAGAAGCATAAGCATACTAAGGTTTTCTCCTTGAGTTTATGTTGAGATAGTTCAGTTTTCATTCATTCATTTATTCATCACAAGCCTAATTATCTTTTATGATAGTAGGGTCTTACTGTAGACAACAATATTTAGGGCTGAATTACATCATTCAGACACTTGTTTTTTAGAGGTGTTGATCTATCTTTCATAGTCTGTGTAGACTTGTTTGTTTATGAATTAGTTTTCATGACTGACAAAGGCTATTGTGTATATTTGAGTGGGAAACAATCTGTGGCAAGTTGATTAAACTTTTAGAGTTTAGTTTTGGTTTTCTGTCAGAGGTCCTTTTGTATGTTCCATCGGGGATGTCTAAGTTTGACTTTGGTCCAAAATTTTTCTACGAGATTTTGAAACGAAAATGACTCTTTGGTGAATTGGAATGATATAAAGGATTTATTTATGTCTCATATATCTTTATTATCATCTTGGTGTCTTTACTTTTGTCTTTATATTTATTTCAGCAATTGTTATATTCAGAAAATTACATAAAAAGTAAATTTCCAACAAGCTTTTTATTGATAAAATGCTAGCCTAAGCACTTGTAATTAATACTTGTGAGTTAGGATGTTATTTGTGTTGTCTATAAACATAGGGTGATATTCTTGTCTATTTTTCTTTAGCCAAGAAGAATCTGAAAATGCTTGAGTAAGATCATTTCATATCTTTTCCTCAACATACATGTCTAGGGTCCCTTATTCATCAACAATTGTCATCTTGATGTATGCGATGGTTTACACAAGACCAGATATTGCACATGCAGTAGGATTTGTGAGTAGGTATATGAAAAATCCAGGTAAATAACATTGAGAGGCAGTAAAGTGTATTCTCAGGTATTTGAGAGGTACTTCTACTCATGCATTATGTTTTGGAGGATCAGACACTGTTCTATAGGGATGTGTTGATTCATATATCCAAGGTGATAAAGATAGTAGGAGGAGCACCACATGGTATGTTTTTACTGTAGGTGGAACAATAGTGAGTTGGATTTCAAAAATACAAAAGTTTGTTGCACTTTCAACAACAGAAGTAGAGTATGTTGTTGCTACAGAGGCTAGTAAAGAAATGATTTGGTTACAGAGTCTTATGGAGGAATTGGGAAAGAAGGAGGAGAATAACAGGTTGTACTATGACAATGAGAGTGCCATTCATCTTGCAAATAACTCAACCTTCCATTCAAATACTAAGAATATACAACTTAGGTACCATTTCATAAGATCCTTCTTGGAAGATGGACATTTGAAGTTGGAAAAGATACATACTAGCCAAAATCCTACAGACATATTAACAAAGGGAGTAATGAGGGAGAAACTGAGTTCCTGCTCAGTTTCAATTGGTCTTCAAGCATGAAGGTGAAGATGAGAAATTTTCCAGGTCCACGGTGGAGTATAGTCCAACAAAGTACAAGAACAATGGAGTTGTTGTGATCAGTCTCCAAGTGAGAGATTGTTGGTTGTGGAGCTTGTTTATCTTCCTGATTTAGAGGTTTGTTTCAACTGTTCTTGGCCCCCATTCCCTAACGGGGGGGTGTGGGGGGGTTTTTCCCCCAAAATATGTCACCGGGAGGGTCTAGGGGGGGTGCGACAACAATGCTTGTATGCCCCCCCCGGCAAGGAATTCGGGGGTAGCTCCCCTGAAGAGAAATATTGGGAAAAATTACCTTGTAAAATATTGTAATTTTGTAGTCAATCTGGATTGTTTATTATAAGGTCACAGATCTGATGATAGAAGTTATTTTAGGGATTTTTTCCCTATAAGGAAACCCTCTTTTATGAGGAAATTGTATTTTGGTTGTGCATGTATGTGATTATTGTATCATGAGAGAGGAGATTGTGAGAGAAAGAAGAGGAAGTTAGAACGGGTGTGTTGTAGTTTGTATCCATTCATTTTGCTGGATAATAATAAAGGAAGGACCTGGAAATTTTTCTGGTGGATGTAGCCCACACTGGGTGAACCATGTATATCTATGTCTCTATTTTATTGTGTATCTTCTATGTTTTTTTTTTTCATTTCTTTTATTTTATTGCTCCATGGTCCTTTTTCTAACAAAAACTCTATGGGCTAAGTTAAAAACATAAATTCTCTTATCTCATAACAAGAGGTTCCCTTGGCACACTGGTTATAACATTGGTACATGTGGGAGGAGGTTGCCGGTTCAACCCCATGGACCTCTCCCCATTTGGCACTTCATTGTAACTTTATGTTATGTATAGTATGAAGTTTGTTAATATATGCGGTGGAATATATTACTCATGGAATAATCTTTAAATTACCCACATGAATATATAGCATAGTTTATGTTGTTGAATATATATAACGGGATCAGGGGTTACGAACCCTTGATCCCCCCTTGTTTTACACCAAATAAACATTTCAAAGTTAATTATTATCCATCGGACATATGGTTAAGTGACATGCGGTGGGTGTAATGGTAAGTCATTGGAATGATGCCCACAAGACCTGGGTTCGATCCTTTGGGCTCACAAAAATTTGTATTCGACCTTTAATATCCTTGGCCAATGGGGTGTTTCCATGTGGTAGTCTCTCATTGGTCCATCTGTATAACCATAGTGTAGTCATATGCCACATGTCACCACATGAATAGTCCATGTCACTTGTCTATCTCCCGTACGACCTACTGACTCAACTTGCTACCTGCCACATCAACACCATAAACCGGTATAAACCAGTGTATGATAAGAACATAGCATTGTGATCAGAACATCACAATCCATATTGAACATGCACATCATGTTCAACATTAGGATATATCACTCATTTATAATGACCCATAGGGTATTCTATTTATAGCCTCAAGATATAACCAACTTCATTAGAATCGAAAAGATTTTGTCCACATACAACCATCATGGGTTATGTTTGACTCCGTCAAATCCGTGCTATCTAGTCGGCTCAAAAAGGATGCTCGGGTCAATTGTCCATCTGTGCAACTTGTAGTCTATTCACCAACTGACTATCTTCAACTGCTGGTCTCCTTTATAACTGACATGTTCGTTGACTATGTGAACGAATGATGTAGATATTTGGTTTTCCACCCGATTGATTATTTCCACATGTTGATTGATCATCTGAATGACTGATTCCAGGAGAAGTGTGATGAAACATCAGAACCTGAGGTTCCAATATCCCCTCCCCCCATAAGCATATAAATCTGAAGATTAATGAGACGAAATTAAGTCAGCAGGACACCACCCCATAATTGCAACTTCTTGAAGACCAAGCAACGAACACATGACAAACTTGGCTTCAGAGAAATTTTTTGTAAATATATCAATAATATGATCATCTCTTATACAATAAACAAGAGTGAAAACCTTCTCCTGTACTAATTGTCTCAAATAATGAGCATGAAGCTCAAGATGGTTCATTTTATTATGCACAATAGGGTTGTTGGAAACCTAAATAACACTCTGATTGTCACATAAGAGTGTATTCAAGGTTTGTATAGGAAATCTGAGTTCACCTAAGAGTTGGTGAACCCATACTGCCTTCATTCCTACATGAACAACACAATGATACTATGCCTCTATAATTGATAGGGAGACTACCTTTTGTTTCTTGCATGACCAAACCAACGGTCTAGTTCTAATGTGAAACACATATCTAGAAGTGGACTTTTGATCATGATTACCACCTTCCCAATCGAAGTTAGTGAAGTTGACTAACAAATCTAAACTTCGAAAATATTTGTACCAAAATGAATGGTTTCTTTGAGATAACGAATAATTCTTTTAACATATTTCCAGTGGATTTCTCTAAGATCTTGCATAAATCAAGAAACCACACTAACAACAAAATAAATGTTAGGTTGAATATGGGTAAGATAAATAAGACTGTCGACTAGTTGTTGATAGAGAATGGCATCGACTTTGAGAATTTGAAAAGTTCTTCTTATCTTAACTCTAGATTGAAAATGAGTAGTACAAGACTTACAATATTCCATCTTAAAATATGTCAAGAGATCCAATACATATCTAGATTGAGAAATGAATAGACCATTAGATAAAGGTAATACTTTATGAACTAAAAAATAGTGTAGAATACCAAGATTTGTCTTGTCAAAGGAGCCAACAAGTTTTTTCTTCAAGCTAAGGATAAGATCAATGTTATTTCCAATTATTACAAGGTAATCAATATATACAACAATAATCAGAGTGTTTCCATGAGTATGGAGTACATATAAGCTATGATTAGAATCACAACGTTTAAAGCCAAGTCGAAGAAAGAAATTGTCGATATTAGAATACCAAGCCCAGGGAGATTGTTTCAAACCATAGAGAGACTTATGAAGTCAATAAACAAGGTTAGAATCTATCATGAAACGAGGAGGCATTTCCATGAAAATTTATTCAGAGAGATTTCCATGAAGAAATACACATTTTACATCCATCTAGTGGATCTGCCATCCAAAATGAGTAGCAAGGGAGAAAATGAGGTGAACAAAGCTCAACTTTGTAATAGGAGAAAAGGTCTCAATGTAGTTGATTCATTCTTGTTAAGAAAATCCTTTCACGACCAGAAAATATTTATGACATTCAAAAACACCTTCAAAGGTAAATTTGGTTTTGTAGACCCATCAACATTTCAAAATGTTCTTCCCTTGAGGTCAAGGAAATAAATCCCAAGTTTGATTCTTGAACAAATAATTCATTTTAGTCTAAATAGATTATTCGCATTCAGGTTTTCCTTTAACATATAAGTATGTAATAGGACCATATGTTTCAAGCACATGAGTCATCAAAGAAACGCTAGAATGTTGCTTTTTACTTTGAGTTTGTTGACCTGAGGAGACATCACAGACATCAGAACCAACAGCTTCAATTGTCTTAGCAATCCATATGGGTAGACAAGAAAGGGATGAGATGATGTATAGATCTAAAGTCATATGACTTCCAGTTGAAAGTGGAGGACCATTCAAAGTAGAAATCGACTGACCAGTCGACTCAAGATTTGATGGCCCAGTCAAAACAGGAACAGAGTCTGACTATCTAGTCAAAGGACTGAACAAAAAAACGGAGATTCAGTGTTGGAGACAACATCAAAAGGACCATCCTATAATAAACCATAGGAGACATTCAACAATTTAATTCTATAATGCTTCTCATCAAACCATACATAGCTGCGAATAATGATTTGTCATTTGATAGGGTCAAACAATTGATATGATTTAAACTCTTTAGAGTATCCCATCATGATGCAATTATGCATCTTTTCATCCATTTTATTTTTGTATTCATCTGAAATATTATCCCAAGAACACACATATGAATATGTGGAGGTGGTTGTTTGAGGGATTTCTTCCACACCATCATTCAATAGGAGTCATGGAAGGAACTTTTTGAGTTGAGATACTGTTCAATATATAATTTGGACAGTAAATAGCTTCAGCCCAGAAGTGAGGAGGCAAGTCTTTGGCCTGCAAAATCCATTTAAACTAATGTATAATTCTTGCATTTTTCAATTCCATTCTATTGAGGGGTATGAGGAATGGACTGCTTCCAATCAATACTAGATCGAACTAGGTATTCTTCAAAATATTGACATACTCACCATTGTTGTTTGATATAATACACTTGATGCGTCTACCACATTGATTTTCAGAAAATGCCCTGAATTCTTTGAACTTTTCAAAGACAATATGCTTGTTTTTTCCAAAAAAAAAAAACCCAAGTGAAACAAGAGAGATCATAAATGAAAGTCAAAATTTACCTTGAACCTGCTAAGGAAGGTAGATTGATGCAATAGACATCATTGTGAACAAACTCTAGGAGGTTATGTTCTCGCCATGATTTTCCAAAGTTGATGGGTTCCTCAAGATGCTTTTATAGTACACATACTCTACAGACTCCACCAGGTGGAAAACATTTAGGTAGAACAACAACTATATTCTATGTTTTCATCAACTATAGACTTCAAAAATTGAGGTGTTCAAGTTGTTCAATCCAAATCTAACTATGTTCATCAGTGTGAGAAACAAGTGCAATCAGTTTAGAGTCAGGTTGATTTGAGTCATAGAACTTATACAATCCATTTTTTGAGTTGAGAAACCCACCCATGACAATAGAATGACCTTTCTTTAAATCTCGGATGATGAATTGATTTGGCGAAAAATACACAATATTTTCTATCTGAGTGAGTTGAGAAAACAACAATAGATTGACACTGAGGTTCGACACATGATAGACATTGACAATTTTTCCATGTCGACAAGGAACATCACCACGACCAAAAATGTTGAGAGAACAACCATCAACAACATAGATCTTTCTCTCCATAGTTTTATCTAAGGATGTGAATATGGAAGCATCCTTATCCATATGATGAGTGCATTTAGAATCAACTGCCCATTCACTCTGCATAGAATGAGAGAATAACACTTGAGAATTTTCAACTTGGAAAGTGAAATTATCAATAGGATGACCACATTTATGGACACCCAAATTTATTTGACTTTTTATTCAAGTCATCTCACTTATTGTGGTAGTTTCTCTCCACATGTCTAGTATTTCCACAGTGTTGACATTTCTTCTTCTTTTGATTCTTTATGGGTGCATATGTTTTCCCTTTAGGTTTGTAGTCGAGGTATTATGGTATTTTTATAGGGGTATCTAACCATCCTCTTTCCTTATTATTCACCTTTCTATTTCCCTTGAGAAAGTGAGTTTGATGTTTGCAACCAAGCTTCCCTTCATCAAGCAGTCTATGTTGATTAGTGATTAGTAGGCCACATAAAGATTTAAAGGTGTAATCCTTACCATATTACTTGTGTCTCTAGTAGTTGGTGCAAAAATTCAAAACAAACATATTGAATTGTGTTCTTAGATTCATCAGGACTAGCTTGATGATTTGTCCATATTTCTTTTGATGGTTCTTTCCACATTCTCCCAATTTCAACTATAGTTCCTTCACACATGCCAAATAGTCCTCAATTATATGAAAATAATGAGAATCAATATAGATCATATATTTCTTCAATTGCATGACATGGATTTCATCGACTTTGTTGAAAAGAGAATTCATCTTTCTCCTCCCTTTATGAGGGAAGTTATTCCACTAATGTGAAACTGAATCTCCCACGAGATATAGGTCATGATGTCCCCAACAACCTCATCCATATTTCCATCAACAAATTACTTCTTTTGATCGTCTATAATTTTTGGGATCACAGTCCTAGTATATTTCCATACACCTTTGCTTTACAATAAGGTTTCAATGTCTAGTTCCCAGACAACATAATTTTATCCATTCAAGAAAATAGGATCAATATTCAAATCCATATTTGATATATAAGAAAATATGATTTGTTTCCAGGGTTATAGTTAGTAAATCACTAGCCCAGAGTCAATCACTCAATGGATCTGACTCATCAAGATTTGCAGATAACAGACGAGTTCTTAAACCATTTGCTTTGATACCATGTTGGGGATTGGGTGTATCCTGATATGAAACAAATAAACATAAATGTAGAGAGTTGAAGAGGAATAAAATTCAAAGAACACGGGTAGTGTCTAAAGACACCATTATAGAACTTAAGTAGAAAGCATTGTGATTAGAACAACACAAGGCATACTGAAAATGCACATCATGTTGAGCATTAGCATATATCACTCATTGATAATGACCCATCAAGTATAATATTTATAGCATCAATATATGGCCAACTTCCTTGGAATAGGGAATATCGCTTCCACATACAATCATTGTGGGTTATATTTGACTCCATCAAATCCACACTGTCTAGTCAGCTCGACAAGGTTTCTTGACCTGACTGTCCATGCATCCAATTCATAGTTGATTTCCTGGTTGTTCAATCCAACAACTGGTGATATTTGACTACTGGTCGACTATCTGACCGACATGCTCATCGACTACTCAATCGACTGATGCAGATATCTGGTTGTCCTCTCGACCAATTATTTCTAGATGTTGGTTGATCATTTGACCAAATGATTCCAAGAGAAGTGTTATGAACCATCGTAACCTAAGGTTTCAACATATTTGGGGTATGTGATCAGTGGAGGGGGACTCAATATAGATCCCACAAAGATGTAGGCCATCATGAAATGGATAGTTCCTAAAAATTTCATTGAAGTTAGGATCCTTGTTGGGGAAACACAATACTTGTATAAGTTCATAGATTCATTTTTATTGGTCTTATGATAAACACACAAACAAACATACACACAAAAACTTCACATAAGAAGAGCATGTTGAAAGATTGCTTTTCATTGATGTCAGCCATTGAAAAAGTAAGTAAGCCCCAAATATATGGTTATGGAACCCAAAGTATTTTGAGGAATTTGAACATGAAGGATATTGTAAATGCAGGTAACATACTCATGAATGGATAATTATTGTCATGATGTTTCTAACGATAGGTGGTACGCCATGTTGTTCCTCATGGTTGAGGATTTATGGTCTCATGAAGTTGGAAGCCCTAAGAATGGTTAAGAAGAACTAAACATTTACAAAGTCATTAATTCACGGAAAAGTGGTTGTAACAAGAAAGTACAACTTGACCCTAAAATTAAGAAAAAGGGTAAAATAGTTATGACCCTAAAATGAGGAAAAAGGGTAAAATAGTTATGACCCTAAAATTAGGAAAAGGGTAAAACAATTATGATCCTAAAATTAAGAAAATGATAAAATAGTTATGAATTTAAAATTAGGAAAAAGGGTAAAGCAATCGTTACCCTAAAATAAGGAAAAAGGGTAAAAAAGTTGTAACAAGAAATTAATTAAGGGTAAAGTGGTTACAACAAGAAACTAATTAAGGGTAAAGTGGTTGAAAAACAATTACATGGAAGAGTATAAATACACATCAAGAGTCTCTCATTCATATATACAAGTTCATTGAATATCTATCTAGTGAACACTTGATCTATTGGCGAATATGAGGTAGCAAGACTGAGGTAAAGTAAACAAGATGCTTGTTTCAAGTTGGTATGAGACCTAATGCATTAAGGTTGCTACATGATTAAAGGTATGTTTATATGAATATTTTTAGGTTATATCTTGGTGATGTTATGGTACATGCTTGAGGCATGTCTTGGTGATGTTGGGTTCTTGTTTGAGAGATGTTCTTGGTGATCCATTGAGTGGATTTGGTTTCATTGATGTTGAGTATGGGTGGCAGTGACAGGTTGATGAGACAATGATAGTGATTGTGGTAGTGATAGTTTGGTGTACATTTATATTTAAGGGACGTGGTACAAGGAAAGGAAAGGGGGTTGTAGCCTCCTTCTGGTTGGTTCCAGAGAACACAGGGAGTTGGAGCTTCCTTCAGGTTGGAGCCTGAAAATCAGGAGGTTGTAGCCTCTGTTTGGTTGGAGCTAAAGAATTTAGGGAGTTGTAGCTTCCTCCAATTTGGAGGATGTAAATAGGGGGTTGGATCCTCCTTACAGTTGAATCTGGAGAATTGGGAAGTTGGTGCTTCCAATGAATGTATTCTTTTTATATATAATAAAATCATTCCATGGTTTCCTCCCAGTTGGGTTTCCACATAAATTTTGGTGTACTATGTATATGTGGTTGTCTATTGTGCACTGTTGATTTATAATGTTCATGATACATTGATATTATATTGCTGATGATATTAATGATTACATATTGTGGTTAAAATTAATAAAATTGCTCATATTGATTCACCCCCCTCTTAGTATTCCAACAATTGGTATCAAATCAAGTCCTTCAAGAAACAATATAACCACTGGAAGGAGATCATGGAATACACTTGTTGGCCCTAGACCAAGTTTTGAGGAAACATTGGTCAGGGTTGACCACCTTTTGGGACTTCGACAGGCTGGTCGAAGATGGAGCGCCCAGGCGGAGTTGAGATTGTGGGATCTCACTTGATTTGTGGACCCAACAAGGGGTTCATTAGGGTTTTGTATTAGGGTTTATGGGATGTCGGCCCACGGGTTTACCCATGATTAGGAATTTTGTAAGGGAATGTAAAAGTATAAATAAGTGTAAGAATGTAATGTAAGGGGTGTAAGTAGCTAAGTGCAAGAGGCAAGTAGTTTTGGGTTGCTTAGTGAAACAAACTATGTATGTAAGGCTCTGTGCTTAATAGAGGAGTTGGCTCTGTGCCTTGACCTGATTTTGGGAAGGTGGATGTGGTGCTTAGTGTGCAGATCACCTGTTCGGTGTGAAGCTTGGCTCTGTGGCTTAGTGCATAGGAGCAGAAGAATGTAAGAGATTGGAGACAAATAAAGAAGAAGAAGTTGGTGGTGGACGTAGCCCCACACTGGGGTGAACCATGCATATCATGTGTGGATGGTTTACTTTGTTCTATGATATTTATGCTTAGTGCATTGATGGTTATGTATGATAGATAGATCTATGAATGCTTAGTGCTTTATTTATGCTGAATGTGCTAGATCTACTTTATGCTGCTAAGTGCGATGTGTATTTTTTAAATATTATTGTGCTGATCTACTCTTAGGGTTTGTTCTGCGATGTGAATAAAGATGATAAACTAATGCATGTTGTTCTTAGGTACTCTGTGAAGTAATTGTAATCATTGATCTATGTCCCAACTTGGTTACAGGCACCTGAGTCCTGTAACCCCCCTGCCTCTACCTCGGGTGAGACTTCGCCTGATTCGTAGGTGTTGCCAAAAGGGCTGGTAGTTAGGGTTTTGTTGGTGCGTTGTTGAAGCGTTGAACCCTGGGCTTTCCCCTATGCCAGCAAATGGTTTTGTTTCTGGGACCTGAAGCTATTATTGCTGGGAACTGAAGTAAAGAAAAGAGAAGCTTTGTGCATAGATCCGCTGTTGTAGTGTGCAATACTCTACTTGAATTGTGAAGCTTTGTTCCGGGAGAGTAAGTTGTTCTGAAGGCAACAGGTAAGATCTTGAAAGAGGTAAAACTTTTTGCTTTGATAGAGTAAGATAAGTAGATTTTTTTTTTTCGAAAGCATGAATCTAGGTATGTTCAATAGATTTTGTCCTAGTCTAAAAGCTAAGGTACAGTTAGAAGAAAGGGTTGGTCTGAATCAATTTGTTAGAAATAGAGAAACATATGTTATTCATATGCATAGAAATTTTTTTTGGACTAACAAGTAGATGCAGGAGCCTAGAAATAATTTATGTAGATTGCAGGTCCAGCACTGTGATCCCAGTGCGCAGTACAAGAGGAAGAGAGGATTAACCCTATGTTATAACTGCAAAAGATCGGGACATCTTGCTAAGGAATTCCCTGGTGTAGGTCCTATTTGTCTTTGTTGTAAAGTTGTTGGTCATGAAGTTGAGGATTGTCCAAGAATGATTGCTAAAGTAGAACAAATGAGCATGAGACAAGAAAATAAGAGCATGTTAAAGAACCATCAAGGGAAAGAATTAGAGAAAGTTTAGACTCAATTAGAACAATTGAAATAAGTAATGGATGATCACAAAGATGTCAGTTTACCAGAGATCATGAAAGAAAAAGAACACATAGATACAAGAATAGGAGACTTCGACATAGACTGTGTCTTGGGTGAAGAAACACAAGTGAACATTATGATAGAAAGCACTTGCGATACTTTGGGAAAGTCTACTATAGTACCTTCATTGGGAAGGATAGGTTTATTCAAAGGAAGGATGATAACCCTATGTGGAAGAATTACTAACATACCTGTTATCATCCATGGAACATTGACTGAAGAGTAATTTGAAGTCATTAAGTTTGTTGAGAACAAAACCCCTTTGCCCCTTTTGCTAGGTAAGACTTGGATTGAGAAATATCAGATCAAAAGGAAAGCAGAGGAAAAAGCTATAGAAAAGAGAAAGAAATAACTAAGGGATTTCATAGCTAGAAACATAGATCAACTGATAGAAGAAAGAGAATTTGAGTCAAAGAAAAAAAAGGCAAGAGAATTAGTTGTCAAAGTTGAAAGAATGGAAGAAGGTTTGAAGGACCTATCCATGAAAGAAGAAAGTATATTCATCTAGGAAGTGGTAAGGGAAGGGATATTAATTTCGAACCCTTTGAGAGCACCTCAGCAACGCGAAGTTACTACGCTAGGAGAAGATAGTAATAATAATGGAAAGAGAAATCCATAAACAATTAGAGAGACTCAGATCATAGGAAAGAAAGAAAGGAAGCTCAGTAAGAAGAAATCTAAGTTGGAAAAGCTATAGGAAGTTACAAAGAAATTTTTGCAGGAGGCAGGCTTGCAGGCCCTGAACCTTGCTAGAACAACAAAATCGTGCATAATGGGACTTTGACCTAGTGTTGCTATATGACTATTGGAGGTGCCCCGACCATTAGAAAAATGCTCTGAAATGGATAGGAAGTGCATGTATGGGTGAATAGACCGCGTTTGGGATGTTGAGATTGCGCCACAACGGAAAGATTCACAGTAATGGAAGCATTCCTGCCCATCAGAAGAATTCGTTATGACACTTGCTTATTTAACCCGTTGGTCTCTGCGTCGGGACCAATTTTTTCCATCCATGATTAACTGAGTTATCATAGATTTGATTGTTTGTCGAATTGTGATTTCAGAACCTAGACCTCTCCATCTGTTGGTTACCCCATATGTCCATTCACCTACCCCCACCTGCCCATTTAAAGAGAGAATATCAGGCAAACAAATTGAGTTAGAGAAGTCCATCGAAGAGGTCCTTAGGAATTTTATGGCTGATAGAGCTATGTTTGAAGGTGTTCAGGCATCGTCAAATAGTGGACTCTAGGATCCCCCTTCAACTGCACGACGTTCTAGCCATCCTAACCCCATGACTGAGAAGCAAAGTAAGCATCCCGAAGATCTCACTAATGTGAAGTAGATCCTGTTGATATTACCGGATTATATCTCGCCTTTGATTGGCGCGGTTAACCATGACAACATCCCATGGGACTACAAGTACACTTTGATCACCACATACATCTAGAAGGGGATACGCATAGTCAGAAGCCAGTTGGGATAGATCCCATCCTTAAAGAACAATGATTTCAATCTTGATGACATAAATAACTATGCCATGCTCACACCTCATAGATACCTGATGAAGATGACTGAGAAGAAGCCTTGCATAGTATCCTAGCCTTGGATTAAGGAGTTGGCATTGTCCACAATACTGAGCGCCATGAAGATTCCTCATTTTGGCTGACATCAGGAGGTTAATTCTTGTGTGAAACTCCTCTTATCGTGCTATCATGGTGGATACATGTGGCTCGACAAGAGGATTACTATGGATCTGGTGTTGATCCACTTGATCACGGGATTGAGCATGCAGGGAACCAACCCTTAGCAATTCTACGCAGGGAAGACCTCAGATCTCTCTCTGGCATGACACATCAAGGAGGCATACGATGAAGTTGAAAATGGAAAGTGAGGCTACAAGGTAGCCTCTATCTAGGATGGCATAGTGAGCCTCGCTTGCCAACTCATAGAGAGAAAGATTGTAAGAAAGAATCACCCCATGCAGGTTACCGGGTTCGTGGTGGACCTCACAGGAAAATGCATGGAGGGAATACGAATGAATTGGGTGAGTTATCTCGTCAACTATCTTGAGAAGGACTGGCACAAAGTGCATGATCAAGGATACGAGTTCCACTTCAGCTAGCTACTCATGATGACTGCATTTGTCACTTGGCAAATGCTGGAGGGAGCATCTTTTCCAGAAATTGAACCATCGGAGCCATTAGCAGCTAGATTTTCCACCTTATGGTACACGAATGACATGTTGAAGAAATGACAGTCGAACGCAGTGTTCCATGCCTACTTTCAACAACTGAAGGTTTAAATTGAGTCATTTCCGTGCATGACTATGTGCACCTTGCACCAATACATACCACTAGCGAAGGTTCACATAGATCCACATTTTATTTATATCACTGCGCACAGGGATGATAGCAAGTAAGAGTTACAGTCCTATTATAAGATGGCCGATGAAGACATGGAGTAGATCATGAAGGAGTTGCTGGAGGAGTTCCTTGTACCATTTTATGATACAAAACTCTCTGACCTTGACATCATAGAAAGCCCCTTGGTTACCCAGCTTGAGCATGGAGGTCAGTCAAGTGTGAAGAAGAAAAAGAAGAAGGAGGAAGTTCAAAACATAGATACTGATGAGGAGGACAGTGCCTCGGAGGAAATTTCACCTGGCTCACATGCAGGAGGAGGAGGAGGAGACAAAGTAAATCAAGAAGGAGGAGGGGATGAAGGAGAAAAGCAAGGTGAAGGCAAAGCAACACCACTGAAGGATCCTCCTACCCAGATAGAAACATCGAAGAAAAGGAAGGTTTCTCCACAAAAACCCTCAACAAGAAATAATACCTGCACCAGTAAGCCCCAACTAGAGGCTACGCTCATAGACGATGATATCGATCTAGTCCATGGAGTGATGGAGGACGTGTCTGAAGATATCTTCCAGATATATGGAGAAAAGGAGGAAGATCTGTATGTAAAGTTCAAGAAGGAGTTGAAGGAGATACATGAAGCTATTTGCTCAGTCTGTGTAGTATCTATTGTGCCTTCCTCGTCAGACACTGTACAGTTGGGGGATGAGCCAGCTGTTGGGGCTTAGAAATGTCATATTTTCATCCACCTTTCCCTTTATCGTTATCACCATTTCATCGTCCCATTAACCTTTCACGATATCATTTCCATAAATATACTTGGGTTTCACCTTATTATTCTCCATTTTATTCATTTTAGTATTAAAATGGGAATTTGTGATTAAATATTATAAAATTGACATGTTTTCATATGTATCTAAAAAATGTGTGAGCTTTGTAATGTGTAGGAATATGAGAAGGATTAATTCAAAAGGACTTCTCGAATACTTCCTCCACCATTTCAAGATTTGAGGAGATAATTCAAGCCTCTTCCAAGGAGAAGATCATGGATATTTGGTTGGAATATCTTATCCAAGATGTATGAGAGATATGTGTGAGGATTTGAAGGGATTATATTTTGTAGTAATGGAAAATAGTTGAGAGAATAGTGGATCTGTAATTACCAGATTCTTATCTTATTTCCATAACTCTCATGTATAAAAGAGAGTGCTCTCTCTTCATGAGAATTCAATTAGAGTAGTCATTAATGATATTCATTAGGATTTGAAAGAGAAAGGGATTCTTAGCTTTGATTCATAGTGTTGGTTTCCACGCTTTCATTATTCTGTTATGAAGATTGATTTGATTATTGTAATGTAATATTGCTTCATTGGTGTGAACTCACATATGTTGTTGTGTCATTCAACTCTTCACATGTTGTATCTTCTTTTCCTTCATGTAGTTCTCCATTCCTAGATTAGTTTCATTTATTCCATTTCATTGCAGTCGTAGGTTGTAGCAATTCAATTCCAAGTCGTGTGTTTCAATTTCCTGCATTAGATTAAGGATTCAATTTTAGTCATAGCTTAAACATTAGATTAGATTAGTTCTTCTTCAATCTTGCATATACTTTGCGTGTGCTTCATCAGTTTACGAACCGTAGGTTGACAAATTAGATAGTTGGGAAAATACTACAATGCAATTAATTCCTCATTAGTTCGGCCCAGTGTAACAACTGTTGTTCCCTTTTTTCGATTGTTGTTCCCTTTACATGAAGTGTCATTCATTTGAATAGAACAAATGTCATTCCCTTTACGATTATTGTTCCTTTACAGGTGTTTCATCTCTGGATGATTGGGTATTGAAAATGGAAAGTAAGAACCTATGTAGGCAACAAGTAAAATTCTTGTTCCAGTGCCTAACTTCGGATTATGCATAGAGGTTGTTTTTAGGACATCTTTAGAGCCCAACCTTTTGGTGTCGTTGTCGGGGAAGAATGATGGATTGAGGTATTAGTTTATTTTTCATTTCAATTCATGGAAGTGTGATATATATGTGTTGGTAAGGGGTCATAGAAGCTACTTGAATGGAGACTCCTCATGTTCTCCCTGCCAACTAGGTAAAAGTAATTTCAAATTCTGCAAATTTCAATTTGCGCAAGAGTAGTTTAAATTTCTGCAAATTTCAATTTATGCAAGAGTGTTTAATTTTTGCAAGTGTGATCTACATGTGTTGGTTCTAAGGGTCATAGAATCTCATGAGAGGAGACTCCTCACTATCCCTACCAACTATCAAGAGCGTTTAATTTCCACAACTGTGAAGAGTAATTTTTTTATGTTTTAGCAAGACTGTTTTTAATTAAGTTTTTCATTTTGATTTGGGTGCTGTAAGATTCATTTTTTTTAACATGGTTTAGAAATGAATGTAAGATTGGAACTACTCACTCAAATCTTGGAAGATGTCAGGATTTCCTCTTCCTAGGAAGAGGAGATCTTGACAAGGATCAAAGATTCAAATACTCCTCTAGAAATAATTGAAGATCCAACATCTGAAGACTCTTATGCATTTAATGATGAACAATTGATCGAAAAAGATATCGAGGAATATGAAGAGGAGTTACAACATGATTTGAGCGAGGAACAATGCGCCTATGAAAGCCTGATTGAACGATGGTTTCAAGTGAGTACTAGGTTAGATCCATTTAGTTTTTCTTTTTATTTTTTTAATTCACAGTTTCAACAACTAATTTCCCACGTTCATATATATTTCCAATTCTCATTTATGAAAATGAAAATGAACATAATTTTACTATTTTTATGTGAATGGCTCCATTGGAAGTTTAATTACACGTAACTAATTGTTAAATCTAATTAGCATAGAGTAGGTAGGATTTTGTTTTCAAGTCTTTTTATTTTTTAGAAAAAGTATGCTCTCCTCCACGCTTCATGCGATCATGAGGATCATAAAGTAGGATGACTGATTGATTTCAATTGCTTGATGAAAAGAAAAAAAATTCCTAATCTATTTTATTGCAAATCAAAGCAATAAAACTGTAAGTACATTAAAAAAATAAAGGAGAGATTTAGCATGGGAGAAAATACCAGTCACTAAACAAGTTATACACAAGCGAATGAACCAATAGAAAAGTAAGCATCATTGGTTTTCCCCTCTCAGATAAAAATATACGACCTTACACAGCGAGTTAAAAACTCACCATAGCGTGAAGTAGTTTCATCTAAAACCACTTTCTATCTATTCTCGGATGGAAAAAGGAGCCCTGATTCCTACCGGTATTCATGAATCCCTATCACTCCAGCTCAGATTTTCCTTCATCTCTTATCTTGTAGATGCCTCAAGATAACCCTGCAATGAACAAAGGTTCATAAATTTTAAATTCACAGGTCGAAGGTAGGTAACAAGGTAGGTCAACGAAGGTAGGTCTGAGATTCTATTTTTTTTTGTCCATAGGCCCTCAGTAGGGAATCAAAGATGTAGGCAGTCAATAACATGTTTTCAACCAGCCTTCATTAGCACGTGACCCTAATTAATTTGGTTAAAATGAAATTGTTTATCATTGTTCACTATTTCACTGTGCAAAAATATTTTCTTGCATATTACTCACAGCTGTAATGGAAATAAAGAAAACAACACTGAAGAAGATATGCAACCTTCACTCGGTCAAATGCAATTGCATGGAACACATTGAAGTTGCATGACATAACTGGATGGGATAAAGGTGCACTGGAATAACTGACTAAAGGAATGTGCAGGTAAGTGCATGTTGAGAGGGATCGACGAGGTAAGCAGATCCATTTTTTTCTCAGCATATCCTTGAAATCTGTTTTTAGATTCATATTCAACTGAACAAAGAAATTTTTCTATTGGAGGTTGCAAGACTAAATCCGATTTGATTGATTTGCAGCAATATTTAATGGGGATTGGCGATCTTATTTACAGGCTGTCATCCTCCATGCACTCCCAAAAATTGAAAATGATATGCTCTAGTATGTTTCTAACAAAACACGTGTTCTCAGCAAGGACTATGAGTTTTCCACGATGGACACTAGTGTTTTCAACGCCGGGTTGATTGGGACATGTCCACTATGGATCTATGAACTTGTTGTATTATTTAAAACGGAATCGAACACCCTTCATTTTGTTGTGGATAGATTCTATTTTCTAATGCGCCAACACATAATTTCACATGAGAAACCATAGGAAGGTATGTTTTTGTGTTTGGTAATCGAGTGGGATTTGATTGAGTAACAATGGCAAGTCAATGCGTATGAATGCATAGCAGTTTGGAGGGCAGGAAAATCCTAAGTATTATAAACGCAGGGTCAATTGGATACGTTTTCTTTGGATCTGGCCTATCTCTTAAGAGGGGCAGAATGGTAAGTAGACGAATGATCGAGCAAGAAGGGTAATCAGTAATAAGTATCACCATATCAGGGTTTTCACAAGATATTGAGAATGGTGATGGCCAAGGTTGTGATGCGCGTCGTGCTTTTGGCGGCAGTGAGCAGAAGGTGAAGAAGGAATCACCTTCGCAAATTGTGAACTAACTATGGCTCCCTACGTCCCATAATTTGTTTCCCTTGATCTTACCGATGAGTGTTTTCGGATTGGTGATGCGGTTATGTATTCAGTGTAGAACGACGTCGGTTGGCAGGACATATGTAATTGATTTTTCAGTGCATATGGGAAGGCCAACTCCCACGAAGCTCCTGCTGCTCTGGCATGGCATTACAAAATCCGTAAAAGAGGAATCTGCTCGTTCTAGGACTGGTTGATCACATTGGCCTGAGCTGAGCTTGTTAGTGTCTGGTTAGGCATGTTTTGTAGTTTAGGTTGAGAACCTTTTGTTTTTAGCTTCCATTTTTTGTTTATTATTGCATAATAAAATTAATAATGCTCCATTAAGTATGTATATGATCTTGATATAAGTATAATGAAAACCAATACAAACTTTGAGTGATTAAAAAAAATTAATAATCATAAAAATAATTTTATTTATCTGTTTGTTTTATTATAGAATTTTATTTCAGTTTTCTTTGTTTTATTATAATTAAAAAAAAAATTAGGTCAAATTCATAAAAAATAAAACTTTTTTTTAGCAAATGGACATTTCAAATAATTCTTGAAAACAATATCAAAGTAATGTTTTTTTTAAGCTAAGTTGTTTCTCGGAGTCACTTTAGCAAGCAATCAACATGAAACAAATGCGTGCATAGTGGCCACGGCAACAGGTATAAAAACACATCTTATTTATTTTACTTTGCCGCATTTGTACTTCTTTCTACATGTTATGTTTTTCTTCGAACATCTCACAATTTTTATGCAGGATTTGTACAAATTTTTTTTTTCAGGTGCACAATCAATCACATCTTATTGTTGAAGTGATTTTGAAGAATCATAAAAACTTTTCCAAAAAAATCATGCTTTGTTGACTGTCTGAAAGAGTTGTTACCCATCATAAACATCATGACGTTTGTTGTTACACAAAAACCTTTTCATAAACCCATTTGCGTCATGAATGTTCTCCCCCATTTCTCCTTCAAAGAAGATTGGTCATCCCTGTGTTGAAGCCCATATTCCATTGAATTATCCTTCATGACTTCGCACATCCCTATGTTTCCGAGTCACATACATCTCTTTATATTTTTCATCTCATTTTGCCTTGTCAATAAAACTATCTAGCTCCCTTTCCATGACTACATTGCCTTGCCATAAACATTGTTGCTACTGAGATCTTCTCATTTATAGTCCTACCAATATTTTTCCAAACTCGCGTTGACTGATGTGGGATTCTTTAAGGCCCACCTTTCAGCAAGTCTTTCCCCATCGACCTCAACACCTTATCTGGGATATAGACTAGAGTTCCTTTTGAGTACCTGGAGGCTTGCATGCCTTATTGGCAAGTTCTCTCACTGACAATCATGGGAATACATCAATGTACCTTGATTTTCAGATCTTGCAAATGGATCAACATCAACTCATTCATTCAAACTTCGCAAGATGTACTCGGGTACCTTGGCACTCATTGACATCAATGGTGAGTTTTCCTCGCATTGGTTAACAACATTCATCAATGGTCGGTAATCCAATGACTTCTCTTCATGCTCGACATCGACACATCCATTCGCATGATTAGAATTGTACCATCGGGTTGTAGTAGGTGAAGACTATACACTTTTTCCTGACTTCCTCAGCAGTTACAGTAGCATGACTTCAACTATCTGAGAGTACTACAATTCCACTTTCATACTTCCTATTTTCCATGATTCATTCAGTAGCAGTTCATATTCCTCCACTTTACATTATCTGATACAGCATACAACAGTTGCAACTACAACATTCGCAGTTCCATTTTCATGATCTTGCAATAGTGACATCGTCCATGCTCCAGCAGCCGCATTGGCCATATTCCTATTGCATAGTTCATCAACATTTTGAGTAAGTGGAGGTATGTTATTTTCTAAACTTTAATCATGTAATTCCTCAACTGCTAGCAATGAATAATTTGGAAAATTCCCTCACCAAGCTCCATTTCCTTCTCCCTTCTATGACTTATTCTAGTTGCATGTGTACATGAAACCAGTTCAGTTGGGGGGTAGGGGACTTTATTCACTATCATTACTCCATTTTTTCACTACCATCATTCCATTTTTCTTCTCACTTACCATTTACCAACATTTCTTTTCCAATGATACTCTATTACGCTTTGCTTTATAAGCACTGATATACATATTGGCATGATTCACAAATATAAAAAAAGGCTTTCTTATACTCATTGATGTTTCCTTATGCACATTTGATAGCATATATTTTCCAGTAAGAATATGGGCAAATTATTATCATAACAACAAGAGAACAAATAAACGAAATGAATGTTGTTAACACAAGAACCACCATTCTTTATATTCATTGTTGTCACACAAGGACCAACCATAAGAAAATTATAGTTTTTACTCATGTAAATCCCATCCTGGAAACATTCATTATCATCACTCAAAGCCGAACATTCAGATGCCAAAATTTCTTGAGAAGATCCATGCATGGTTGCATGAGGACATGCAACAAGTTTAGTTAGGGGGTATGTTGGGGCTCAGAAATGTCATATTTTCATCCACATTTCCCTTCATCATTCTCCACATTTCATCGCCCCATTAACCTTTCACGATATCATTTCCATAAATATACTTGGTTTTCACCTTATTATTCTCCACTTTATTCATTTTAGTATTAAAAGGGGAATTTGTGATTAAATATTAGAAAATTGACATGTTTTCATATATATCTCAAAAATGTGTGAGATTTGTAATGTGTAGGAATATGAGAAGGATTAATTCAAAAGGACTTCTCGAATACTTCCTCCACCATTTCAAGATTTGAGGAGATAATTCAAGCCTATTCCAAGGAGAAGATCATGGATATTTGGTTGGAATATCTTATCCAATATGTATGAGAGATATGTGTGAGGATTGAAGGGATTATATTTTGTAATAATGGAAAATAGTTGAGAGAATAGTGGATCTGTAATTATGAGATGCTTATCTTATTTCCAAAGCTCTCATGTATAAAAGAGAGTGCTCTCTCTTCATCAGAATTCAATTAGACTAGTCATTAATGGTAGTCATTAGGATTTGAAAGAGAAAGAGATTCTTAGATTTGATTCATAGTGTTGGTTTCTATGCTTTCATTATTCTGTTATGAAGATTGATTTGATTATTGTAATGTAATATTGCTTCATTGGTATGAGCTCAAATATGTTTTTGTGTCATTCAACTCTTCACATGTTGTATCTTCTTTTCCTTCATGTAGTTCTCCATTGCTAGATTAGTTTCATTTACGCCATTTCATTTCATTCGTAGGTTGTAGAAATTCAATTCCAAGTCCTGTGTTTCAATTTCTTGAATTAGATTAATGATTCAATTTCACTCTTAGGTTGTAGAAATTCAATTACAAGTTGTGTGTTTCAATTTCCTGCATTAGATTAATGATTCAATTTCAGTCATAGCTTAAACATTAGATTATATTATTTCTGCTTCAATCTTGCATATACTTTGTGTGTGCTTCGTCAGTTTACAAACCCCAAGTTGACAAATTAGATAGTTGGGAAAATACTACAATTCAATTAATTCCTCATTAGTTCGGCCCAATGTAACGACTGTCATTCCCTTGTTACGATTGTTGTTCCCTTTGTAGGAAGTGTCATTCATTTGAATAGAACAACTATCGTTCCCTTTTCGATTTTTGTTCCTTTATAGGTGTTGCATCTCTGTAGGATTGGGTATTGAAAATGGAAGGTAAGAACCTACATAGGCAACAAGTAAAATTCTTGTGCCAGCACCTACCTTCAGATGATGCATAGAGGTTGTTTTTAGGACATATTTAGAGCCCAACACCAGCCCAACTTTGAAGACTTGCAGATGCAATAGAGTCTTGACTTCATTGAGTCCAAGAGGAGAAGGAGAAGGATATAGAAGCCCTAAATAAAGAGAAAGATGAAGTCTTAGAGAAAATACAAGTTGCACAGTACTATGCAACTGCTTATGAAAATGAGAGAGATGAGTTTCAGGCGATGCTTGAGGAAGAAAAAAAAAGATAGAGAGGGAGAAGGACCAACTTCTCATAGAGAAGAATGTAGTCAAAGAAGTGGCGAGAAAATCACTTCATTTTGTGCTAGGATTGGCACAGGAGGAACATGAGGCAGTCGAGGTTCAAGTGATGAAGCTCGTTGAGGCCATCCAAAAACTTCAAGAAAGGGTAACGGAGTTGGAGATCCAAACAATACCAAGTACTCCATAGGAAGTGAGCGACCAGAGAGAGGAAGCTGCTAAGAGCGCAGTTGAAAGGATCCAAGCCCTCACCTTAGAATGAAAACAGCTGAGCGATAGAAGCCTGCAGAGCTATGAATGCCTCACGAGAGATCTAGATCTTAGGAAGTTGGAAGTGCAGCTATAGGAAGCATAGCAGCAGGCACTGATAGTTCAAGCATAGATGAAATCACTCACTGCAGTCGAGAGAATGAAGAGATCACAAGAACAATGTGTGGCCTAGCAACAAATTACTACCATCCATGGCAGAGTAATGGAAGTAACATAGAGGCTACAACCGATGTAGGAGGAATCCTGCGTGGTGTTTGAAGAGATCGAAGGACAAGGTTCACAACTGGACCAAGTGGTTGTTGTTAGCTCCCAAAATGAAACCGTCCTTTTGGTCAGGTTTTATGGTGGATATCATGGCTATTGGTAGTTTCCTCAATTCATTTTTGAGTTTTTCTAGATGCAAAACTTAGGTTTTGATTTTTGTCTTAGAAAATAATATGACCCATAAAGGTCTTCTTTTCAAAATTTTCATAATTCACTTTCAACAGCTAACGTGTGTCCAAAAGATGAGTGTTAGCTGTGGAAAGTGGTGACTTTCAACAGCTAAGGAGCGTCTCTCATAGGTTTGTGCACTGGTGAAAGTGTCGAAGTCCAAAATATATAAAGAAGCAGTGTCGCGGGTCATGCGCTGGTGAAAGTGAATACTTTCCACAACGATGGAGCGGTTTTTACAAGGTCGTGCACTGTTGAAAGTGGAGACTTTCAATAGCTAACGGGGGTTTTCCATAGGACTGTGCGTTGGTAAAATTGGTAAGTATCAACTCCTGAGGGGCATTTTTCGTGGGCCGTTGGCTGAAGGAAGCGAGAATCACATGCATGTTATCCACGTATCCAAAGGCAAATCATGATACGATCATCCCACGTCATACAAATCCAAATCATGCGCTGATGAAAGTGGGTAATGATGGAAATTCAGTTTTGCACTTTAAAATCGGATTACGATGCAGATCTAGTTCAGTGACGCATGCTACGCACTCATGGCGCCGAAGATGGTAATTTCGAATCCGGTAATTCAGGTACAGAGGCTGTACTGTTGGCATGACAACATCAAATCAGATCTTTGGTTCCATATCAGACATTGTTCACGAAGGTCTGTTAAAGTTTCAAATGTTAGAAAATAGAGCCAACTCCCGAGTGCTTTCAACAGCACAACACCTCAGCCCAATAGCATATCACAGTGTTTGGTGTGCAAAACCGTTTGGGGTTTTGAATTGCAAATGGAAAGAATGAGGATTAAACTTGCAGGGCACTTTTCAATCCCTTCACGAGCTCCAAATGAATATCTGAAAACACCATTAGAAATATTATATTCTCTAGATGTCAATCGACTATTCATACATGAAAAACAGATTTTCTATGACCGATAAATTTGATTTTGAAAATTTGCCTGCTTTCAACAGCTAATTCGCCAAAAATTTTGCTAGTTAGCTGTTGAAAGTGCCACCTTTCAACAGCTAAGGAGCGTTTTTCATGGGCTATGCGCTAGTGAAAGCCTGTCATGGCCAGAATGTTATGTGTTTCGCCCAGATCATAATTTTTTTCATGAGAATGAATTGAAACCTCTTCTAAGGCTTATTTAATGAATTATCAAGTCTATTTAATCAGCCACTTTTGGAAAATGAAGAGAAGAAAAGGTGTACAAATGTCATTTACCATCTTTAAAAGAGGCAGGATTTCAGGGTTTTGGGAGCCACATCACATAATTTGAATTTCAGAGAGCCTTGGGAGGCTGAGCTACACATCATCAGATTTCAACCACATTTTGAGGGCCAGCAGATAAAGATTTACCTATTTTGAGGATCTATTCCTATTTCTTTGTAAATACTATTTGTTTACTATTTCTGGAAATTCAGATCCATAGTTTTAGGATCTAATAACTGAATTGTTAAGCTATAAAGCTACAGAAGGAAGATGAATGAGGGGGTCAGTTTTTGGATACAGGAATGCCATATGTAACAGGCCCATTGATGCTAATAAAAAATCACAGTTTTCTTTCTCTTTTGATATCAGTTTTCCACCTTCTTTCTGTATTTTTACTTGAGCTATCATGCCTTGAATGACTGTTATCTCATTGTTTGGCTCATAGCTTAGTAAATACCTTCTTCATTGTTTATTAGACCCTACATGTGTACTGGTTTATGAGCAATTTTTTCTTCGCCCACTTAAAGTTATCTACTGATTATCAATCCATGAAATCACTGGTTCATTTGTTTATCATCTCTATTGTATGAATACCATGTTTGAACTGAGTTATCTTATTGATCCATTTACACAAAATACAAAAAAAATTTTACTTGAAGTTACCAAGCACCTTTGGTCTACAACCACAAAGGGTTTCTTGGAGTGATAACAAAATGGCGCCATTGCCGGGGAGAGGAGATTGAAGCTCAGCTTCCTTGGGACACGACACAGATCCAAATTTGATGATAGACAAAGCCTGGACATTCACTTGGTTGTAATTTTCTATCTGGCGACTGTACATTCAAAGACTCCACTGGGGAGGATCCTGTTGATAAAAGATGAAGAGGCTGAAGTCAAGATCCAGGTATCAGTTCATTATTTTGCTTCATGAACTGTTGTTTTTCTTCATCATCTCTTTCATGCTCTTCCCTGCGTGTGTAAAGAGAATTATTTTCTATTTTGTATATTCAGAAAATCATCATCCTTCTTGTATATATCCATCTTTAGAAGAGGAAATCTTGTATCCCTGAATTATAGATGTACATTCGGTAGTCTTACCTTAGCCCATTCGTAAATATGACCACCGTATTTCTTTTCCTTTAGAATCTGATCAGCCATGTGACCATGAAAAGATCGAAATTGTTTTAAAAACTGTCCAGATCTCAGCCCCTCTGGCCATAATATCTGAACCTGATCAACAACTTACTATTTCTCATGATCAGCCCATAGCTTTTCAAGTTAAGATCTGGATGAAGATGTTGAAACCCTTACAGCTACCCCATCTTCTTCATCCTTATTCTGATGACTGTTATGAATATCTCCCTTTGTTTTCTAGAGAGAATCAAGCTTCAGCTGAGAGACACGTGGAATCCTTTTTGGATTTTGCTGATCATTTTCAGCTTGCTCATGAAGATGTGATCATGAGATTTTTTTCAAAGTCTCTGATCAAAGATGCTGCTGCATGGTTTAAAAGTTTGAGAGATAATTCAATTGGTTCTTGGACCGAATTCTCTAATGTTTTCATGAAGTATTGGGGCAAGTACAAATCTTTAGATTCCAACCTTGTTGATTTCTATGCTTTAAAATGAGAGCAGGATGAAGCCCTACCTGTTTTCAACAGAAGGTTTTACGGTGCTTATCATGACATGCCTTTGGAGGTCAGGCCTACAGAGACAGCTTCCATGATGTATTATGTCATGAGTTTTCATTCAAATCTTGTCCTTCTTCTGCTAGAATGAAAGTCTTCATCCCTGACCCAGTTGTTTGAAGATGCTCAAGAAGTAGAGGAGAACATTTGTGCTTCTCGAAGGATCTGAGGTCAAGATTTCTTTGAAAACCTACAAGCACATGAGAAAGTAGAATGTCATTATACCTCAGATTTTGTGCAGGGGAATAATGAGGTTGGTACAGTTTTAGAACAACAGTGGGTATGTAAGCTCTTTTTAGATTCAGATCTAAATTTTCCAACAGTTTTAGAGTACTCCAGAGATAGTGCTCTATCATCATCCGCTGAGGATTTTTCTAAAGAAAACAATAAGTATGAAACAGATAAGGGACAACAACCTAAAGGTGAGTACATTTCAGATTCAGAATCAGATTCTTCAGTATGTGCAGAGTATTCCAGAGACATGTATGACTATGAAGTTTATGATCAGTTTGTAAATCAGAATGAGCCTATGATAACCAATGATTGCATTGAAAACTACATGTTCCTAGCTGATTATAATCCTTGTCATTTAAACATTCCTCTATCATCATCCGCTAAGGACTATTCTGAAGAAAACAATAAGTTTGAAGCAGATGTGGATCAACAACCTGAGGGTGAGTATATTTCAGATTCAGAATCAGATTTTTTAGTATGTGTAGAGTATTCCAGAGTCAGGTGTGAGTTTGAATTTCATGACCAGTTTGCAAATCAAGAAGAGCCTATGATAACTGATAATTATATAGGCAACTACATGTTTTCAGTTGATCAAAATTCATATGATGTAAAACCTGTTCTATCATCATCTTTGTACATTTGTCTGAAGAGGAAGTTACAATCATTGATGATCAATCACTGATCTCAAAAGGACAAGAAGATGATCAATCCTCTTGTAGAGAAAAAATCATGGCTGAGCAAGAGGTTACCATGGACATGCAGCTTTTTCCCGAGGAGCAACATGTTTCTTATTTTCTTTTCAAGGATCCAGTAGCAGTTTTCATGGATCTATACTTTTCAAAGAACCTGAAAATTTCAGATTTTCTTAGCTTGCCAGTGTTTCTGAGTAAGTATGATTTCTTGAAAAGCTCCTTGTCACTGTGGTTGCATGTTCAACTTCATTTGTTGATCAGTAATAAAGACGATATTTCTTCAGTGTTCAAATTGCTTGAATGGCTACTATGGAAATCAACATTCACTTAACAAATGGTAGAGCTGGTTAGTGTAGGAGTAGGCAGAGGAATAAGCTTGCCATACGAGCAAGTGAGATATTTTTCAGTTGTTGATTTCATAAATAAGCAGGAAAGGTCACAGGCAGGTTACAGGCAAGCTACAGTCAGACTATAGGTTTGCTGAAGAACAGTTTCACAAACCAGATGACTCCATGCCCAATGCTAAAGGCTACTGAGTCTAGCTAGGTTCTTGGTCACCTCACAGGGAGATGCCCATCCCAGTTGGAGCCAAATGTTAGCTCCCAAAATGAAACCGTCCTTTTGGTCGGGTTTTATGGTGGATAGCATGGCTATTGGTAGTTTCCTCAATTCATTTTTGAGTTTTTCTAGATGCAAAACTTAGGTTTTGATTTTTGTCTTAGAAAATAATATGACCCATAAAGGTCTTCTTTTCAAAATTTTCATAATTCACTTTCAACAGCTAACGTGTGTCCAAAAGATGAGTGTTAGCTATGGAAAGTGGCGACTTTCATCAGCTAACGAGCGTCTCTCACAGGTCTGTGCACTGGTGAAAGTGTCGAAGTCCAAACTATTCAAAGAAGCAGTGTCGCGGGTCGTGCACTGGTGAAAGTGAAGACTTTCCATAGCGATGGAGCAATTTTTACAAGGTCGTGCATTGTTGAAAGTGGAGACTTTCAACAACTAACGGGGGTTTTCCATAGGACCATGCGCTGGTGAAAGTGGTAAGTATCAATTGCTGAGGGGCATTTTCCACGAGCCGTTGGCTGAAGGAAGCGAGAATCACGTGTGTGTTATCCACGTATCCAAAGGCAAATCATGATATGATCATCGCACATCATACAAATCCAAATCATGCGCTGATGAAAGTGGGTAATGATGGAAATTCAGTTTTGCAATTTAAAATCGGAATATGATGCAGATCTGGTTCAGTGACGCATGCTGCACACTCATGGCCCCGGAGATGGTAATTTTGAATCTGGTAATTCAGGTACAGAGGTTGTACCGTTGGCCTGACAACATCAAATCAGATCTTTGGTTCCATATGAGACATTGTTAACGAAGGTCTGTTAAAGTTTCAAATGTTAGAAAATAGAGCCAACTCCCGAGTGCTTTCAATAGTGCAACACCTCGGCCTAATAGCATATCACAGTGTTTGGTGTGCAAAACCATTTGGGGTTTTGAATTGCAAATGGAAAGAATGAGGCTTAAACTTTCAGGGAACTTTTCAATCCCTTCCCGATCTCCAAATGAAGATATGAAAACACCATTGGAAATATTATATTCTCTAGATGTCAATCGACTATTCATACATGAAAAACGGATTTTCTATGACCGAGAAATTTGATTTTGAAAATATGCCCGCTTTCAACAACTAATTCGCCGAAAATTTTGCTAGTTAGTTGTTGAAAGTGCCGCCTTTCAACAACTAAGGAGTGTTTTTCACGGGCTATGCACTGGTGAAATCCTGTCATGGCCAGAATGTTACGTTTTTCACCCAGATCGTAATTTTTTGCATGAGAATGAATTGAAGCCTCTTCTAAGGCTTATTTAATGAATTATCAAGTCTATTTAATCAGCCACTTTTGGAAAATGAAGAGAAGAAAAGGTGTACAAATGTCATTTACCATCTTTAAAAGAGGCAGGATTTCAGGGTTTTTGGAGCCACATCACATAATTCGAATTTCAAAGAGCCTTGGGAGGCTGAGCTACACATCATCAGATTTCAACCACATTTTGAGGGCCAGCAGATAAAGATTTACCTATTTTGAGGATCTATTCCTATTTCTTTGTAAATACTATTTGTTTACTATTTCTAGAAATTCAGATGCATAGTTTTAGGATCTAATAACTGAATTGTTAAGCTATAAAGATACAGAAGGAATATGAATGAGGGGGTCAGTTTTTGGATACAAGAATGCCATATGTAACAGGCCCATTGATGCTAATAAAAAATCACAGTTTTCTTTCTCTTTTGATATCAATTTTCCACCTTCTTTCTGTATTTTTACTTGAGTTGTCATGCCTTGAATGACTGTTATCTCATTGTTTGGCTCATAGCTTAGTAAATACCTTCTTCATTGTTTATTAGACCCTACATGTGTACTAGTTTATGAGCAATTTGTTCTTCACCCACTTAAAGTTATCTACTGATTATCAATCCATGAAAGCACTGGTTCATTTGTTTATCATCTCCACTGTCTGAATACCATGTTTGAACTGAGTTCCCATTGATCCATTTACACAAAATACAAAAACATTTTTACTTGAAGTTACCAAGCACCTTTGGTCTACAACCACAAAGGGTTTCTTGGAGTGATAACAGTTGCGACAGTGGAAAAACACCTGGAAGGGCCTATTATAGAGCAAATGATCTAGGAGTTCACTGAGAAGGAATCTCAAGCGAAGCAACAAGTCGAGGCAGCTCGAGGCCTTCGAATCAGTGCTAATATGAGTGACTCGGGATGAGTCAAAAGTGACTGTTGGGGTCTTGTTGGCCCTCGACCAAGTTTTTAGGAAACATTCATCATGGTTGACCACCTTTTGGGACTTCGACAGGCTAGTCGAAGATGGAGCACCCAGGCGGAGCTGAGATCGCTAGATCTCACTTGATTTGTGGACCCAACAAGGGGTTCATTAGGGTTTATGGGATGTCGAACCATGGGTTTGCCCATGATTAGGCCTTTTGTAAGCAAATGTAAAAGTATAAATAAGTGTAAGAATGTAATGTAAGGGGTGTAAGTAGCTAAGTGCAAGAGGCAAGTAGTTTTGGATTGCATAGTGAAACATATTGTGTATGTAAGGCTCTGTGATTAGTAGAGGAGTTGGCTCTGTGCCTTGACATGATTTTTGGAAGGCGGATCTAGTGCTTAGTGCACAAATCACCTGTCCAATGTGAAGCTTGGCTCTGTGGCTTAGTGCACAAGAGCAAAAGAATGTAAGAGATTGGAGACTAACAAAGAAGAAGAATCTGTTGGTGGACGTAGCCCCACACTGGGGTGAACCACATATATCATGTGTTGATGGTTTTATTTATGCTATGATATTTATTCTTAGTGCACTGATGGTTATGTATGATAGATATATCTATGAATGCTTAGTGCTTTATTTATGCTTAATGTGCTAGATCTACTTTATGCTGCTAAGTGCGACGTGTATTTTTTTAGTATTACTGTGCCGATCTATTCTTAGGGTTTGTTTTGTAGTGTGAATAAAGTTGATAAAATAATGCATGTTGTTCTTAAGTACTTTGCGAAGTAACTGTAATCACAGATCTATGTCCTAGATTGGTTACAGACACCTGAGTCTTGTAACCCCCCCTGCCTCTACCTCGAGTGAGACTTCACCTGCTTCGCAGGTGTTACTAGAAGGGCTGGTGGTTACGGTTTTGTTGGTGGGTTGTTGAAGCATTGAACCCTAGGTCTTCCCCTGTGCTAACAATGCTAATCTTGGAGCACCAATATTTCATGGTCATAACTATGCCTTCTGGAATAAAATGTTGAAACCCTTTTAATAGGCACAAGGATTTGATGTTGGTAGTCATTATTAAATGGATATACAACACCAACCATTCCCCCCACTGAAAAATATAGAAATAAACTCAACGAAAACAGTTCAAAGGCTAAAGGAACCATTCTGAGCAATATGACTGATTCAACATTTGTCAAGATCATGCCTTGCGACAATGCAAAGGATATTTGCGATAAACTTCTGAATATTTACGAAGGATATGCCAAAGTCAAAGGAGCCAAGATTCAAACATACAAAGGTCAATTTGGTCAACTAAAGATGAAGGAAGATGAAGACATTGTAGCCTACTTTCTGTGAGTTGATGAAATGGTAAATGTTATTAAAGGTTTGGGAGAAGAAATGGAAAAACTAGTCATTGTTCAAAAGGTACTAAGGTGTCTACCAATGATATTTGATCCAAAGATTTTAGCCCTAGAAAAAATAACAGACCTAGCTACGTTGAGTATGGATGATCTACATGGGATACTCATATCCAATGAAATGAGGAAAGAGCAAGAGAATCCAGTCAAAAAGGAAGCAACATTCAAGGAATCCAATAAGATAAAGGAGAAGAACAAGAAAGAGTCAAAACCATATTGTAGTTGCAACGATGATTCAGAGGAAGATGAAGAAATGACAAAATTTGTAAGAAAGTTGAAAAGAGGAATCGACAAGTACAAATGTATGATTCCATTGAATTGTTTTAATTGTGGTGGTATTGGTCATTTTTCTTCTAAATGTCCTTATGATAATAATAAATATAGCAATGAAGAATAATATCCTAATAAGAAAAATAAAAATAAAAAAGGAGACAAGAGAAGAAACAAAAATAAATTCTTTAAGAAACGTTTCTAATCAATGGAAGACATTTCCTCATCATACAAGGATGATTATAGTGATAGTGATTCAGAAAGAGTAATTTTCATGGAAGTATAAGATGATGAAGAAGATTATGAAGAAGAAGGAAAACTCGAGCTCAGAGCATAATTAATTAGTTCCTTAGAAGAACTAAGGAAAGAAAGAAAGAAAAAAAAGCCACTCAAGGAAAAACTAAAGATGAAAGAAGGATCTCAGAATTCCAACTCAGAAGAGGTCGAGCAGATGATCACAAAGTTAAAAATCTAGGTAGAAGAAGACAAAAGAAATGAAGAAGCACTTAGAAGTCAATTAGAAGAAAAGGAGAATATGATTGAAAGCTTGGAAGCAAATATAGTCACTCTAAGAAAATATCTTTAGAAGAAATATATGTAGAAGAATAACACCAAAATATTGGATGAGATCATCATCAGTCAAAGGCCATACTATGACAGGTCTAGGATAGGATACAACCAGATGCATACTGAGTACGATTAGAGCTCCAAGACAATGGAACAGGAAGCATAACAAAGAATCTATGTAGAAATAATCAGAGGTTATCTTAAGGAGGAATAAGGAAAGAAGATCCAAGAAGAAGAGCACAGAGAAACTACACCACCTAGAAGATTCAGATTTTAGAATCAACAACAACCAACAATAGAAAGACCTCAAGAAGAAGAATAGTTCATAAGATTAGTGGCATTCAAAATATCTTCCACCTCGAGGTACCAAACTATTTTTCTTGTTTTATATTATTCATGTAACAATTTTGGGAACAAATATGTAAAATGTAGAGCCTATGCCAAGAATAGAAGTAACTATGAAGACTACTCAAATAATTGTTATCCAAGAAGGCCTCATGAAACACAGAAAAAAAACTACAAAATTTTTGGATCATTGATTAATGAAGTAGGGTGCTACACTTGCAACAATTTTAGGCACATGGACAAAGATTTTAGATAAATTGTTCCTCCAAGAGAACCAAAGAATAATATCAACATTCATAAACATGAACCATAAAGGATATGGAGAAGGAAGCCTAATCAATTCAACACTAAATAATGCTTGCTTTCTCTACAATCTCAACACAAGAAAAATGGGTGGTATGTTGATAGTGGTTGTTCAAAGCATATGACAGGTGACAAGAACATCTTTCTAACTATGAAGAAGCAATGATATGGATCAGTTTCATTTGTTAATGACAACTCAACCAAAATTATAGCAAGAGACACAATTAAGATTGGAAGCAAAGATGACAAAGCATAAAATGTTCTACTGGTCAAAGATACAAATCAAAATATACTAAGTGTAATTCAAATGTCTGATCAAGGAAACAAACTTTTGTTTGACTCAGAAAAATGTGAGATAAGGAAAGAAGGATCAGGCAAGTTGGTGGCTACAGCTATAAGAACCCCAAACAACATATATGTCCTGAATGAAATTGGAAAGGGAAAATGTTTCTTAGGAAAGGAAAATGAAAGTTGGCTCAAGCACAGAAGAATGGGTCACATGAGCTTTGATAATGTTGTCAAAATCAACAAAAATGAAGCAATAAAAACAATTCCTGAGATTTCAAAGCCAACAAATAATATATGTAAGCATTATCTATAGGGAAAAAAACCAAGACCAAGATAAAATCAAAAGAGTACTCAGTGATAAAGCCATTAGAAATTGTACATATCGACCTATGTGGACCGACAAGAACAAAGGGATTAAATGGTGAACAATACTTTATGATACTAGTTGATGACTACAAAAGAATGACTGTGGTTTTCTTTCTCAATAAAAAGTAAGAGGCATTTGAACACTTCAGGATATACAAAGAGATGGTTGAAATTGAGATAGACTTGAAAATCAAATGTTTGATATCAGACAATGGTGGAGAGTTTACATCAAACGAATTCATGTATTTCTATGGCAAACATGGAAAAAAAAGGAAATTCTTAGCAGCCAAGACACCTAAGAGAAATGGATTCGTTGAAAGGAAGAACAGAACAATAAAGGAAATGGTCAAAATTATGTTGAAAGATTCCAAGTTGGGGACATATTATGGGCACAAACAATGCATACAATAGTTCATATCCTAAATAGATGAATTCTCAGAAGTAATAGTGATAATAACCCCTATTAGTTATGGAAAGAAAGACCGAAAACTGTGAATCATTTTAGAGTATTTGGAAGCAAATGCTATATCAAAAGAGAACATGGCAAGATTGGAAAATTTTACTACCGAATTGATAGGGGAATATTGGTTGGGTAATCAAGAAAAAGAAAAGCATACAAATGATTCAATATAAGACTTAACGGAATAGTGGGAAGTATCAATGTAACGATTGATGAGACAAATGGATGAAAGATCAAAGAAGGACACAAAGATTCAGAAGAGTAGGATAACGAAGAAAATTTGAAAGAATAATAATAAGAAGAAGAATCAAAAGAAGAAGAAAAGTAGAAAAAGAAAAGAAAGAGGAATATGATAAGTAGGATATTCAAATACCTCCCAAGACACCTAGCCAATGAGTGCAGAAAAATCATCCACCATAACAAATTATCAGGAATACAGATCTAGGAGTTGAAACCTGAAGAAGAATACATTCACCAGAACAAAGGCACCTAACATGGTTATCCATAGTTGAACCAAGCGGTTTTGAAGAAGCCAACAATGATGAACATTGGATCAAGGTTATGGAAGAAGAGTTGGATCAAATAGAGAAGAATGAAACATGGGAACTGGTCCCAAGGCCGAAGGACAAGAATGTGATTAGTATAAAGTGAGTATTCAGAAAAAAACTGAAAAAGGATGGATAGGTAACCATAAACAAAGCAAGGTTGGACAGGTGTCTACAAAAAGAAGGATTTGGGAAGGGAAATGCAGATAGAAATCTCTACATAAAAGTGAATTGAGACAATATATTGATAATTGAGGTTTACGTAGATGGCATTATATTTGGAAGTGATGATGACACAATGAGTTAGAAGTTTTCCAAAGACATGCAGAATGAGTTCGAAATGTCTTTTCTTGGTGAGTTGACCTTATTTTTGGGATTACAGATATGTTAGTGTGATAAAAGTATTTTCATATCCCAGACCAAGTATATCAGAGAGATGCTAAATTTTTTTGGAATGGAAGATTGCAAACCCATAAGTACTCCTATGCAGACCAGTTGCATATTGAGAAAGGATGATAAATATAAGGATGGCTATTAGAGACTCTACAAATTGATGATTGGTATCTTAATCTATGTGAAAACGTCAAGACTCAATGTGATTCAAGTAATCAGACATGTTTTGAGATTTCAAGTAGCACCATGAAGATAAATTAGAGGCTTGTATATAGGGGGAGCAGCCCCAAGGATAATTCCCTTTGACATTGATGTCAATGGGGGAGAGAAAGAACAAAGGCATGGAAATGGAGAGAAATAACAAATGCATGAGACAGGGGGAGTGATGGTCACAGGGGGAGGGATGGTCAGAGGGGGAGCATATGCATGAGCATAAGTGTTTCCATGCCATTAGTGTTGCAATCAATGCCAAAGGGGGATATTGTTGAAATATTGGTTATCATTGATGTCAACCATTGAAGAACTATGTAAGCCCTAAAGGTATGGTTATGGAACCAAAAGTTGTTTGAGGAATTTGAATGTGAATGAAAATGTAAATGCAAGTAACATACTCATGGATGGATAGTTCTCATCATGTTATTTCTAACGGTAGGTGGTACACCACATGGTTCCTCATGGTTGATTAGTTATGGTCTCATGAAGTTGGAAGCCTTGAAGAATGGTTAAGAATCCCTAAAAAGTTACAAAGTCATTAATAAAGGGAAATCTGGTTGTAACAAGAAAGTACAGGTTGACCCTAAAATTAAGAAAAAGGGTAAAATAGTTATGACCCTAAAATGAGGAAAAAGGGTAAAACAATTATGACCATAAAATTAGGAAAAAGGGTAAAACAATTATGACCCTAAAATTAAAAAAAAAAAGGTAAAATCGTTATGACCCTAAAATTAGAAAAAAAGGTAAAATAGTTATTACCCTAAAATTAGTAAAAAGGGTAAAATTGTTGTAACAAGAAATTAATTAAGGTTAAAGTGGTTACAACAAGAAACTAATTAAGGGTAAAATGGTTGAAAAGTAGTTACATGGAAGAGTATAAATGATGCAGGAGCATCGCCAACAGGTAGCAAGCCCGCGTGGATGTGGAAGACAGCTGGACAAGCGCCAACGCATTTCATGTTTAAATTGTTTTGAAGTGGAATGTGCCAATCTTAAATGAGATAATTAAGGAGCGCACTTGTAAGATTGTCATCAGACCTTGAGTGTCCCGCTCTCGTCTAAAGTAGATAGAGGCATTTATGTCGAGATAAAATAGGTAGATAGAATTTAATTCTAAATTAGACAGTTTTAGAGCCGGAGGGAAAATGGATATAGACACCCTCACTTGTATCATTGTAACATTAGAGGAAGGAGGAAAGAGGAAAGAGGAATGAACAGAAGCAAGAGCATAGAACATACAGAGTGAGAGAAGAGATTTCTGTAAAAACACCAATGTACAGATATTTGAAAAAATAGAAAGAGCTTTGATTCAAATTCATGGTGTCATGTTTATTCTCTGTGTATGTATGTTGAATATTGTATTCATGAATGATTTAATCTTTCTGTCATGCAATTGATTTCATACTGTGTATTAATGATTTCCTATTGAATGTTTGAAATCTGAGAGAGAGATAGAGTAGGAATGAGTTTCAATTGTTTCTCTATCTGAGCAAGGATTCCTACAAGGAGTACAGTCAAATTGTCCTCCAGGAGTGCATTGACAAATGGTTCAGAGACTTGTCTCTGAAGGCTCAGATAGGATGACTATTGTTCTCATTCTCAAAAAAGTGAAAGTTAGGCACAGGAGTCGTGCAAGGTGTGCACAGACCGAACATGATTTCAGGGTTTGAAGACCTAAGAGGTTATTGAAGGATTGCTGTTGCAAGGAGCGCGCAAAGTTGAAGTATTCAACACTTGAAGTGTTTGAAGGTTGTCGAAAGGAGTGTGTGCAAGAGTCTTCTTAATACTTGGAGTTGTAAGAAAGCTCAGGAAGGATAAAGCCTTGAAAACCATTGAAGAGAAGCACAGAAATTTTGTGCCTGGAAGTATTGAGAAGGCATCGTAAGTTCACGCCACAGGTGGGAAAGTTCGTGGAGGAATACTTACCTCATTTCGCAAAAATTGTGAAGGAAGTTTTGGACGATCGAAATTCTCCGTTGAGAATTCGTGAAGTCCGTGAGCCCTTAGATTCATAGACGAGTAGGGTAGTTATGATGAGTATTCCCGAATGGTTTAATCTCAGGATAGACATATCCATCGATCCAAGTCGGCCAGGGGTCGTTGGATCAGTCGTGAAATCATCTATCAGGATTTCGGGAGCTGAAGGGTCAAGACTTGGTATAAAAGATCATAAAATTGTGAAGCGCAAAGTCGCAAAGGATCAATAGGATTGTGTGGGACCATAGAAGCCAGCAGGGTGGACAGGTGGCACACTATCGATGTGAAATTCAACTGCATTGACCATTTCATAGTTTCAGGATTCGAAGTCCCAAAAGTCTTGCATCAGAACTCGCGAAGTGTGAAGTCCCAAAGAAGCGAGAAGTCTAGTTGTGGGGCAAGTGCTGAGAAATGTGTCGGAGTCTGACATCTTAGGATTTTGGGGAATTAGAATATCAAGATTTTGGGGTTCATGGAGCGGAGTTGTATGTTATCACAACTCGCGAACTCGCGAAAGCCGAAAATCCAGAGTTGATATCATAGTTTCGAAGGATCAGGATTCGGGAGTCCGAGCGACCAGTCGCTTGACCACAGGATTAGCGAAGTCACGAAATCCAATTCCATGAAGTGAGAAGAAGGAATCCCACAAGGTTTTGTTGTGGGTGTATACTTTCCGAAAGGAAAATAGAAGAGTCGATTTAGAGTTCTTCGGGCCGAGTAAAGGAGAAGATCCTGTGTAGGTGGACCTTCTAGCCAGCGGGTTGCGAGGGGCTGCATCATCTTTGGTATCAGAGAAGGAAAGGTTTTCTTTGCTTTCTATAGCAGGGAAAAGGAGGATTCATCATGCCGCCAAGAAGGAGAGATAGACAATCACCCGATCCACAAGAGGAGAGGGAAATGCTAAGAAGAAGGGGTAGGTAGATGTAAAATCCAGAAATGGAAAGAGAGATGCTTGATCTTCGTGCCAGACTTGAGGACATGGAGACAGCACAGAGGTGCATAGATGATGTTGGGGATTTCAGTGAGTCCAAGAATGAAGATGAAGATGGACATGGAGAAGAGGAGATCACAACAGAAGATGCAGCGAACGAACGCTTGCTTAAAGCCATTGCAAGAATGGGCACAAGGGTGAAGATGGACATTCCAGTTTATGAGGGAAATCTGGATGTTGAAGAGCTTCTAGAATGGATTAGAGCTCTGGACACATACTTTGACTATGAAGATGTCGAGGAGGAAAAGAAGGTCAAGCATGTTGTCATGAGATTAAAAGGACATGCAACATTCTGGTGGGATGAACTACAAGCTGACAGGCGTTGCCAAGGCAAACAGAAAATCAAAAGCTGGGACAGGATGATTGTGAAGATGAAAGCAAAATTCATCCTCAGAGATTATCAAATTACTCTGTTCAGGAGGATGCATAACTTGAGACAGAAGCTGATTTCAGTGAAGGAATATACTGAATAATTTTAGAGATTGAACATCAGGGCAGGCCATCATGAAAGCAACGATGAGAAAGTAGCCAGGTATATGAATGGCATGAGATACGACTTTCAGGATGAGATGAGTATGTTGACCATCCGAACAGTGGAAGAATCTTATTAGATGTCTCTGAAAGCTAAAGAGAAGCTGAGCCAAAAGAAAGGTCAAAGAGGGCGTGGAAGAAGTCAACCCAGGGGCAAGTCAGTTGTTCAGGAAAGAAATTAGAAGCCTAAGGAGGAGTGGAAGAAACCTCAGACTCAAACTGAGAGAGGTGGAAGCTCACACCGAGGGAAGTATGTTAATCAGAGAGGTAAATACACTGAACATCGAGGGCAATATACTGATTTGAGAGGAGAGTATGCTGATAATAATATGTTTCCTCATACCATAGGTAGAGGAAGAGGAAGAGGTGGAGTGATAAAGTGATTCACATGCAGAAAGAATGGACACAAATCTTATGAATGTCCAGATAAGAAGAAAGCGGAAAGACAGGCTCACATTACCGAAGCTCAAAGGAGGAATGTTGAGGTAGAAGATGATGAAGGCAAAAGATCGATGATGATGCAAAAATCTCTTTTGACACCAGAGAAGGAGGTGGAGAGTTCAGTCCAAAGAAACACACATTTTCGGACTGCTTGCAAAACCAAGGATAGGGTATGCAAGGTCACTATGGATAGTGGAAGTACAGATAATCTCTTTTCAACCGAGATGGTAGAAAAGTTGGAGTTGGAGATGATTGATCATCCCAACCCATACAGAGTTTCTTGGTTACAAAAAGGACATCAGGTAAATGTCACTAAACAATGTTTAGTTGAATTTAAGATAGGGGGATATAATGATAAGATCTTGTGTGATGTTATTCCTATGGATGTTTGTCATCTATTGCTGGGTAGACTGTGGAAATATGATAGGAATGTGATACATGATGGGAGGATGAACACATACACCCTAGATAAGAATGGGAGAACTCACATGTTACTTCCAATCAAAGATAAGAAGGTGAAAATTGGAGTAAGTAACACTATACTTCTCATGAGTGGGAAGGAACTTCTTACAGAGGTTAAGAAGAAGGAGGAACCACAATTCATTGTGGTCAGGAAGCCAAAGATTGTTTTAACCAGCACAAGGGTAGATGATTTACCAGAAGAGGTTCAGGAACTACTGGAAGAGTTCATTGACATAGTAGTGGACGAACTACCTCGTTCGTTGCCACTGATCAGAAGCGTGAGTCATCATATTGATCTCATACCAAGAGCTAGTTTTCCAAACAAAGCCACATATAGATTGAAGCCACAAGAGAATGAAGAGGTCAAAAGACAAGTCCAAGATTTGATGGACAATGGGTTGGTCAAAGAAATCTTGAGTCTGTGTGTTGTTTCGACAGTACTCAGTCCGAAGAAAGATGGAGGCTGGAGGATGTGTACTGACTCGAGGGTGATCAACAAAATAACTATCAGGTACATGTTTCTATTTCCAAGGATGGATGATCTGATGGATTGCTTAAGTGGAGAATTTTTTTTTTCGAAGATTGATTTGAAAAGTGGATATCACCAGATTCGTATGAGAGAAGGTGACGAATGGAAAACAGCCTTCAAGACTAACGAAGGGTTGTATGAATGGCTTGTTATGCCATTTGTCTTAACAAATGTGTCGAGCACTTTCATGAGGTTGATGAATGAAGTCCTAAAGGATTTCATCGAAAAATTTGTTATCATATATCTCGATGATATATTGATTTTCAACAGAACAGAAGCTGAACACTTGAAGCATTTGGCTACAGTGATGAAGAGGCTACAGTAGGAGAAGTTGTTGATAAATATGAAAAAGTCCTCATTCATGAAGACAGAGCTCATTTATTTGGGATTTGTCATTTCTACAGATAAATTGAGGATGGATCCAGATAAGGTGGAGGTAATCAAGAATTGGCCATCCCCGAATAATATCTTTGAGGTGAGAAGTTTTCATGGATTGGCTAGTTTCTACCAAAAATTCATCAAGAATTTCAGTGGAATTAGTTCACTGATGATGGACACAGTGAAGAAGAGACATAAATATTTTCACTGGATAGAAGAGGCTGAGAAAAGATTCAATTTGTTGATGAGGAAAATTATGGAACAACCAATTCTGGTGTTGCCAGATTTCAAGAAGACATTCCAAGTGAAATGCGATGCAAGTGGATTTGCAATAGGAGTGGTCTTGAGTCAAGCAGACAGACCAGTGGCATATTTCAGTGAGAATTTGAATGAAGTGAAAGTAAAATACTCCACATATGACAAGGAGTTATATGCCATTATTCAGGCATTGAAGAAGTGGAGGCATTACTTAATTCCCAAGGAGTTTGTTTTGTATAGTGATAATCATGCATTGCAATTTGTGACCCAAAAGGAAAAGTTGAATCAGAGACATGTTAAATGGGTTGAGTGTATGCAAAATTTTACTTTTGTGATTAAACATATTTCTGGTACTGCTAACAAATTTGCTGATGCTTTGAGCAGGAAGTGTTTGCTATTGCAAGAGTTCAAAGTCAAAACATTGGGTTTTGATGACCTCAAAAACATGTACACAAATGATCCAGATTTTAAGGAGGTGTATGAAGCAACTAAGAATCCAGTTCTCAGGGATAAAAGCCAGTGGATAGAATACATGATCCAGGAAGGATTACTGTTTAAGGGCAATCAACTTTGTATTCAAAAATGCTCCATGAGGGAGAATTTTTTGAAGGAGAAACACAGTGGAGGATTGGCTGGACACTTCAGTCATGAAAAGACATTCGTAAATATGAATGAGTCATAATTTTGGCCAGGACTGAGGGAAGAAGTCAAAATATTTGTGGACAGATGTAAAATTTGTCAACACTCGAAAGGAAAGAAACAGAATGCAGGTTTTTATCAACCATTGCCCATACCTGAGAAGCCGTGGGATGCAATCAACATGGATTTCATATTGGGATTGCCAAGGACACAAAAAGGGTTCGACTCAATATTTGTGGTGGTGGATAGATTTTCCAAGATGGCACATTTCATTCCATGTCAGAAAACCAGCAACGCAACTCACATTGCGAACCTGTTTTTCAAAGAAGTCATTCGACTTCATGGCTTACCAAGGAGCATAGTTTTAGATAGAGATACAAAGTTTGTAGGAGATTTCTGGAGAACCTTATGGAAGAAGCTGGGAACAAACTTGTCATTTAGTTCAGCTTATCATCCTCAGATGGATGGACAAACAGAAGTAGTGAATAGGAGTCTGGGAGACTTGCTGAGGAGCTTGGTAACAAAACACCACAGCCAGTGGGACAACATATTACCAAAGGCAGAGTTTGCTTATAATGACTCAGTAAATAGAATCACAGGGTAGAGTCCATTTCTGATTTTTTATGGCATGCAACTGAGAGGGATTTCTGAGTTGAGGGATTCAGAACTGAAAGGAACTAGGAGTGCTAGTGCAGAAGATTTCGCAGAGGCGATGAAGGAACTTCACAGCCAGGTGAAGGACCGATTGTAGAATTCAAACCAGGGGTATAAATGCAGGGCATATCAGCATAGAAGACAACTTCAGTTTGAATTTGGTGATTTTATTCTTGCACATTTGAGAAAGGAAAGGTTCCCGAGAGGAACATATAATAAACTAAAAATGAAGAAAATCGGACCATGTAGAGTCTTGAGGAAATTCGGGGCAAATGCTTACGAGATTGAATTACCCGATGGGATCGAAATTTCCCTGATATTCAATGTCTCGGATTTGTACCCATATAAAGCTGAGGAAGCAGGGACAGGACATAAACAACCAGAGGTTCAGTGGAAAAAATAGATGCCAGTTGAAAAAAAGTCGCAGATGGAGCGCATATTGGATAAAAGAATTGGTAAGAAGACTAGAAGAAAAGAATACTTTGAGTATTTGGTCAAGTGGAAAGGCCATCCAGTTGAATATGCCAGCTGGGAGAATGAAGAAGAGATCCAGAAGCATGGACAGACCGTGCACGAGCTCATGAATAGAAGCCCATGAAATTTTTCAAGAGAGGGAGTATGATGCAGGAGCATCGCCAGCAGGTAGCAAGCACGCGTGGATGTGGAAGATAGTTGGACAAGCACCAACGCATTTAATATTTAAATTGTTTTGAAGTGGAATGTGCCAATCGTAAATGAGATAATTAAGGAGTGCACTTGTAAGATTGTAATCATACCTAGAGCATCCTGCTCTCGTCTAAAGTAGATAGAGGCATTTATGTCGAGATAAAATAGGTAGATAGAATTTAATTCTAGATTAGACAGTTTTAGAGACGGAGGGAAAATGGATATAGACACCCTCACTTGTATCATTATAACATTAAAGGAAAGAGGAAAGAGGAAAGAGGAAAGAGGAATGAACAGAAGCAAGAGCATAAAACATATAGAGTGAGAGCAGAGATTTGTGTAAAAACACCCATGTACAGATATTTGAATTAATAGAAAGAGCTTTGATTCAAATTCATGGCATCATGTTTATTCTCTATGTATGTATGTTGAATATTGTATTCATGAATTATTTACTCTTTTTGTCATGCAATTTCTTTTATTTTGTGTATGAATGATTTCCTATTGAATGTTCGAAATCTGAGAGAGAGATAGAGTAGGAATGAGTTTCAATTGTTTCTCTATCTGAGCAAGGATTCCTGCAAGGAGTGCAGTCGAATTGTCCGCCAGGAGTGAATTGACAAAGTGTTCATAGATTTGTCTCTGAAGGCTTAGATAACACCGCTATTGTTCTCATTCTCACAAAAGTGAAAGTTAGGCACAAGAGTCGTGCAAGGTGTGCACAAACCAAACTTGAGTTCAGGGTTTGGAGACCTGAGAGGTTATTGAAGGACTGTTGCTGCAAGGAGCGCGCAAAGTCGAAGTATTCAACACTTGAATGTTTGAAGATGGCTGCAAGGAGTGCATGCAAGAGTCTTATTAAGACTCAAAGTTGTAAGAAATCTCAGGAAGGATAAAGCCTTGAAAACCATTGAAGAGCAGCACAAAAAGTTTGTTCCTGGAAGTATTGAGAAGGTGTCGTAAGTTCGCGCTGCAGGTGGGCAAGTTCGTGGAGGAATACTTAGTTCTTTTTGCAGAAATTGTGAAAGAAGTTTTGGATGATCGGAATTCTCCATTGAGAATTCGCGAAGTCCTGTGAGCCCTCAGATCTCACGGATGAGCAGGGGAGTTACGACAAGTATTCCCGAATGGTTTAAGCTCAGGAGAGACATATCCGTCAATCCAAGTTGGCCAGGGGCCATTGGATCAGTCGTGAAATCGTCTATCAGGATTTTGGGAGCTGAAGGGTCGAGACTTGGTATAAAAGATCGTGAAATTGTGAAGCGTGAAGTTGCGAAGGATTGATAGGATTGTGTGGGACCATAGAAGCCAGCAGGGTGGACAGGTGGAACACTATCAACGTGGAAGTCAACTTCATTGACCATTTCAGAGTTTCGGGAGTCGAAGTCCTGAAATTCTTGCATCAGAACTCGCGAAGTGAAAAGTCCCGAAGCGGCGAGAAGTCTAGTTGTGGGGCCAGCACCGAGAAACATGTCGGAGTCTGACATCTCAGGATTTTGGGGAATTAGAATATCGAGATTTTGGGGTTCACGGAGTGGAGTTGTATGTTATTACAACTCGTGAAAGACAAAAAGCCGGAGTTGATATCGAAGTTTCGGAGGATTGGGATTTGGGCATCCGAGTGACTAGCTGCTCGACCACAGGATTAGCGAAGTCGTGAAATCTGATTCCACGAAGTGAGAAGAAGGAATCCCGCAAGGTTTTGCTGTGGGTGCAGATTTTCCAAAAGGAAAATAGAAAAGCCAATTTAGAGTTCTTTGGGCCGAGTAAAGGAGAAGATCCTGTGTATGTGGACCTTTCGGCCTGCGGGTTGTGAGGGGCTGCATCAATAAATACACATCAAGAGTCTCTCATTCATATATACAAGTTCATTGAATATATATCTAGTGAACACTTGATCTATTGGTGAATCTGAGGTAGCAAGGATGAGGTAAAGTAAAGGGGATGCTTGTTCCAGGTTTGTCTGAGATCTGATATAGTAAGGTTTCTACAGGATTAAAGGTATATTTATATGGATATTTTGAGGTTATGTCTTGGTAATGTTATGGTACATGCTTGAGGCATGCATTGGTGATGTTGGGTTCTTGGTTGAGAGATGTTCTTGGTGAGCCATGTGAGTAGATATGGTTTCATTGATGTTGAGTATTAGTGACAGTGACATGTTGATGAGACAGTGGAAGTGATTGTGATAGTGACAGTTTGAGGTACATTTATATTTAAGGGCGATAAAACAAGGCAAGGAAATTGGGTTGTAGCCTCCTTCTAGTTGATGCCAAAGAAAA
>JZKD02S2150364.1:844066-877509 GCA_000966675.3 Picea glauca
AATGAAGAAGAGAAATCTGTCATTCACAAACTGAATCAATTAATTGCTATGTTTTTAAATACTGGAAGAAATCAGATATGGATTGTATTAATTAAATCATATCATTTGCAAGAGACTAAGATAGCTAAAGTAGTCATTAACCAAATGCAAATTCATAAACATAAACATGAAACAAAAGATTGATATTATGAAAAGCTAAAGCTGTAGCAGAACATCAATTTTTGTCTCAGTCTGTATTAGATATCCATAATCCTCCCACAAGCGAGGATGCCCCTTATTACAAAAAATAATAAGTATTTAAAGGTTTTCCACAGGGTAAAACCTCCCTGTGGAAGTTATAAAACAGTTTACATGAAATCTGGGAGATATCCCAAAGTTGCCTAAACTAGGAAACTAAAATAGAACTAAAACATCCAAATATCCTCTAAACTGTCCATCAAATCCCATGCAATTCGAATTCACCTGAAAAGGACCAAAAATGAACAAATTAGAAGGATCTTTTATTAATAAAACAATAAAAATCTAATTCTATAGACTAGCTACAAAATCATCTGATTCTGTAGCTAGTCTAAATAAAGATACAGAATCAGAATTAAAATTAATTGAAAATCTTTTAAGGAGATTCAATTCAATTATCATCCAATAATTATTTGAGAACAAATCATAAATTGAAATCGTTATTCCATTATGAACTCAAACAAGATCCACATCATTTAACCGAATACAGAGATAGGAGTATTATGTTTCGGTTATTGTCATAAGTCGGGTAAATGAAATCATATGGAATAGCATCGTAATCGTTCCTTAACAAATCGAATCCATCAGTTATGAAATCTTTTTGATGCTCAATTGAAAACAAATCGCAAACACTTCGTTACACTTGTCTCATCAACAGGGGAAATAATCGAATCGAACAGGATTATTTTCAAATCACGACAACTGTATAGCAAGCGATTTAGACTATGAATGAATTCAAACCATACCTGACTCATAACAAAATCGTAATAGGATTTGGTAAAAATAGCACAGTCAATCAATTCGTTCCAAAACCAATCGAATCCAACAATTGTGAAATCGATTATAATCAAAACAAATGGCCAGCAAATATTGCACTGCCTTGTCAACAGGAAATATGAATTCGATAAGATCATTTTCCAATCGTTGTGATTGTGTTGGCACAACACACGGTTCATGCCACAAATAGATCAATTCAAAGTTGTGTGAAAATTAATTCAAATAAAATCATAGCTGGCTCGAATGATAAGCAATAGAATTCGTAACTTGTTATTGCAAATTGGGCAAATAGTATTGGTCAACTTTGATCAAAACGAAATCGTTCCAATCAAACGAATCACAACTGGGTTTGACTAATTCATTTTATAATTAAAAACCAGACAGAGCAATAACCATAATCGGGATCCAATTCATAAAAATAATCGAACTAACAATGATCAACGAATCAATCAGTTGGGTTTAACAATAGTCATTGTTCCATAATTTGGGTGTATTTGCACAAGCTAAGATGAGATCATTGTTTTTATAAAAACAGAGTATTTCTAACCAAATTGAAATCGAACAGAGCATATTGTAACAACCAAACTCGATCAAATCGTTTACCAACCATAGCATATGGATCATAACAAAATCAGATCCGAACATGATTATGTTCTAAACTGAATATGGAAAATTTCCTTTTCAAATCGGATACAAACCAATTCATTCGAAGGCAGACTATTAATTTTGTCAACTTAATAAGGCAAACCAATTAATCAAATTCAAACGAAGATCACTCAAATCCAATCAAAATCTATTGATTTCTATACTGGGAATAATCAAATCGTATATCGAATCGAAATTTCTTTGTATTCAAAGAAAATCTATATATAGAATGTACACACTTATAATAGAGCCATTCAAGATGTAAACAAAACTATTTAAAAACTGACTTCAAATCATTATATCAACCTAGATTATTTACAAAACAAAACGATGTCAAAACCATACCTATGTAGCGACGAGGCTGCGTGATTATGCCAGCTTGGAATTTACAACAGCCGTGGCTGATTCCACATTTTTGAACAGGATGGAGCCGGTTGTCTTTTTCTTTTTATCTGTTGCTTGGAGCTTGGACTTTTGACTGGTTAGCACTGCAATCTGGTCTTCCAATGATTGAATCCTTGATTGGAGTATCAGAACATCGATATAATATCGTTCTAACCATGCATTGCACTGGTCACAAGGTGACTGTGTGGGTTTCGGGGGTTTGGACAAATGACCGAGGGTTTTACAAGGCAATTTAATACCTGGGTATTTAGGGTCGTCTTTTAGTAGGGGGGTAGGTGTGATACAAAATCATAAGGGGATTCAGTACATAAACCCTGCGAATAGGGGTATTCGCTGGCCAGAAAATGCTCAATATCCGAATCAGAATCCTCGCTCAGGACTATAGGGTTGGACTCGACAGAGGGTTTCGGTTTATTTCGTGCCATCATTGTTTGAGCATAGTTACAGGCATACCTCTATCATAGGAGGTGATTTTGCGTGACTAAAACAACAATGTCCACGGCACTTCCTCCACCTTGCAATTCTTAAACCAACGTTGTCCAGAAGTAGGTAACCCCGTAGCTAAGCTGATAAACTGTTCATCAATTTCTAACTGTATGTCACCTACCTTGGCTCGACAACCATCGAAGGTCATGGCAAACTATCGTGCTACACAAATGTTAAAACCCTCGAATCATTTCACGAAGGTAAGCCATACATTGTCTTCCAAATCTTGGCGGGCATTGTCAAACATTAACAGGGCTTGATTGCCATTGGGCTCAACTCGCACGACAGGTGCCATGGAGCCAAATGCATGGTAAGGGAAGGGTTTGTATCACCAAAACACACATGAGCAGAGGTACCCAAGCCAACAGCAATGAATGAGCCAAAAGGGATAAGCATAAATGTGAGCATGCGAAGGTGGTGGAGTCTGCCATGCAAAATATTCATTACCCAAGTACAACCGCCAATTTTCATAGCTATTCACTCCATAATAGTAGTTCAACCATTAAGTCATGTGTACAACCAATGAAATGAAATGTATACCAATGTGCGCAAACGTTATGCCATAGTGTTCAAAAATCCGACATATAAATCAAAACCCAAAATCAACTTTGCACCAATGTATATAATCAAAAATTTTAACCAAGGTGCCAAATAGTATTCATATAGTTGACAAGCCAAAAGTTATAAAAAGATTAACATAAGGATTATATCATACATATATAAACAAAATAAATCATAACCCCTATGCATTTTCATAGATTCAATGATCAGGCAAGTCATAAAATGAAAATCCAAATGCTCAATGCTTTACAAACTCAATAAAACCAAGTTATACAATCAATCGAAGTATGAGAACCGATTAGAGGATTTTGCTAATTGTATAATGATCAATAAAAGGTAAGCTCAATAGGAATAATGGCAAAATAAATATTCATAGTTCAGATAATGATCGAAATGTGACTTCGAAAGGAGAAGTTTTCACACTTACAGTCGTGAAAACTTAACAAAGACAAATGTGCAAATGTCGCAAGAAATGAAAATGTCATTTATTGAGAATTGCGACAAAAAAAATGATGTTTGTAAAACATAGGTGTAGGCAGCTTATGAGATGATAGGAAAAAGTGAGTTGGTTGCCAACAATGGCGACACACTGGGAGAAGCAGTTATCTCTGCAAAAGGTACAAATTCAGATTAAGAAAACAAAGATAATTTCAACTCAAAAATAACAACCAGAAAATCGTACAAACATCATCATTAATCATATTTTCCAGCAGTGTTTCAAAAGACAAAAACTAATAATAGTCTTAAGATCAGCAAGTCACGATATTAAAGATAAAATATCCAATACTATTGGCATAGCCACTGCTTCTAGCATGTGTCCATAGCCTCGACAGGGTTTCCATTTAACCCACTCTAACATCTGTATCCTGTTAAGAAGTTATGGATCAGAATAAAGGACATTAAAGAGGTTTCTCATATTTTTGCAGATTTTCATATACCCGACATTGCTTCACTGCCAGCGGGCCTGTTCAGTACCCCGACGAAGTTTTCTTGGGGCCATGCATGCATTTACCCGCTGCCAGCAGACCTGTTCAGCATTCCGGCGGGTTTACAAGCACTTCCCACAGCTCTTATTCATAATTTATTTTGTTTTTCTTTTATAGATATATAGCTGAGCGGGGTGACGTTGAAAATCTTGATATTTTTTTTTTTTTGACCTCATCAGAATTTTTTAGCACTGTCCTTTATTTAGCTCCAGAGATGTTTTATTTACAAAACAACTTCCTACGACAGGGAGACATCTTTTGAGTCATTCCTTTATGGAAAAGGGACAGCGTAAAAAGATAATAGATGATCTTGACAAGCTTTGCTCAGAGATTGAAATCAGTAAACTTCTTTCAAACAACAAAATTTTCCAACACAGATATCAATTTCAGCAATATATCATTGATGTTTGTACAAATTTTTTAGAATTTATTTCAGCGAAATTTTTTTCTATCATCTTTGTCTGAATAGCTCAGTGTACAGGTATGTATATTTTTCAAAAAAAAAAAAACTGATAAATTCAAATCAAAATCGAAACAGAAAACAAACGAAAACGCAAACAAAAATGAAATATTTACATAATATACAAGGGTAGTTATCAAGCAAAGTATCTTTTTAGGGCTTGGCCATTCACCGGATAGGTGTCAAGCTGCCCTTCGAGATTTTGCAATTGAAAGGAACTAGGACCCAACTTTTTAGCAATTAAAAATGGTCCAAGCCATAAGTTTTGAAATTTTGTGTGCTCACCCTTTCCTTCATGTGGTTTGTCCCACTTCAAGACGAGATCGCCTACTTCAAAATTCCTATCAGAAGCAGAATTAGAATCGAACCATCTTTTAACCAATTGTTGATGTTGATCTAACTTACGCTTGGCTTGGGCTCTTACTTCTTCCAGCTTCATCAAAGCGTTAATTCGACTTTCTAAAGGGGGACAATCTTCTTCTTGGACTTTCTGTGACAACTGAAGTGAAGGAAGAAGAATGTGAGGTGGAAGAATTGCTTCTCTGCCATAAACAAGAAAAAAGGGGGAGTTACCTATAGCGTCTTTTGGCGTTACCCTATCAGCCCACAGCACGTTCAGCAGTGCATTATGCCAATTTTTGTGATTTTCAACCACAGGTCTCTTGATAATTTTAATCAAGTTCTTGTTTGTTGATTCTTCTAATCCGTTTCCCTGGGGGTAGTAACTAGCAGAATACTTCAGCTTAATTCCTTTCTCCAAAGAGAACTCGTTCATCTCAAGAGAAGAAAAGTATGAAGCGTTGTCAAAGACTAGACAATCAGGGATACCGAAACGAGTGATAATATTCGAGTTTAGAAAAGCAATTACCTGACTGGTGTTAACAGTTCTTAGTGCAGCAGCTTTAGACCATCGAGTAAATTAATATGTGGTTGTCACAATATACTTGTGCTGTTGCGAGGACGGAGGGTTAACTAGACCTATGATATCAAGGCCCCATTGCTGGAAAGGAGAATCTACTGAAACGGGTTGCAAGGGAAAGGTTGGTTTTTGTAATCGCCCTGATGCTTTCTGACAGATGATACATTTATGACACAAGGCATGGGCGTATCTAAAAAGCATGGGCCAGTAGTAACCGACTCTTAAAACCTTATGAGTAGTGGTGTCGCCACCGAAGTGACCACCAACTTCTCCTGCATGCAACTCTAGCAGGAATTTTTCTGCTTCATCTTTCTCAAGACAACGCATCAGTACGTTGTCAAAATTCTAATGAAATAGTACACCGTTAACTAGATGAAAGGAGGCATCCTTTAGCCTCAACCCTCTTCTCTTGGTGGAGTCAAGGTGATGGGGTGCTGACCCATGTTCAAGACAGAATCTAATATCACCGTACCAGGGACTAATGAGGTTTTGGGCGCAACAGATTAGGCTTTGATCGCTTTGTCCTAGGTTTGACGTATCACTATCTTCTTGCTGTCCTTTTTCCGAATCAACAACCAACATACACAACCCTTGACCTCTCACAATCTAAGCTGGGGTGATTTCTAAGTCATACTCCTGCAAGGAGGTGACCCAGTTATCTCTCTTTTCTCCTAACTCCTTCTGCACTAACAAGTTCCTTACGACAGGGTAAGGGACAATGACTTTCATCTTTGACTTCAAAAGATAGGACCAGAAATGCTTAACTACTTTGAAAACAACGTAGGCTTGTCGATCAACTGCTGGGTAGTTAAGTTCAGTACCTTTGAAAGTAGATCTCATAAAGGCGATGGTTACTTCGTTGTTCTCGACATTCTTCTGAGTTAGGATGGTGACATAGGAATGATCAGAGGCAAAAGTATAGAGTGTAAAATCTTGAGAGAAGTCAGGGCTCATGAGGGACAGAGCGTCTATTATGGCCTTCTTTATGGCATTAAAAGCTTGATTTTCTGTGGGTCCCCAGTGATATTGGGTGTCTTTCTTAATCAGGTTTTGTAGAGGTCTGACCATTTCAGAGAAGCTGGGGACAAATATTCTCCTGAAGTTAATTTGGCCTAAGAAAGACTGCATGGATTTTTTGGATGTAGGAGGGGAAAGTTTAGTGATGACTTGAGTCTTCTCGGGGTCAATAATCATCCCATCACTAGACACAATGAATCCTAGAATTTTACCTTGTTCTACTGCAAAGATGGACTTTTTGGGGTTCAAGGAGATGCCATATTTACGACATCGTAGCAAAACGGCTCGTAAGTGAGCTAGATGATCGTTTTTGTTTTTAGAATAAACGGTTACATCATCTAAGTAAACTATGATGGAGTGATTGATTAAGCCTCGAAAACCAATGTCCATTTCTCTTTGAAAGGTAGCACCAACATTAATCAATCCAAAGGGCTTTTTACGATAAGCATAAGTGCCCCAAGGGGTACAGAAGGTAGTTTTGAGTTGGTCTGGTGGAGACATCAGGACTTGGTTGTATCCAGAGAAACCATCTAACAAGGATAGCCTCTCGGAACCAAATACATGTTGAAGGATCTGTTCCATGGGTGGGACAGGATAGTTGTCTTTGTCAGACGCTATATTGAGGTTCCGAAAATCGACGCAGATTCAGATTTCCCCATTTTTCTTCCGCACTGGGACAAGGTTGGAAACCCATTGAGTGTGCCTAATAGGAAAAATTATTTTAGCACTTAAGAGTTTATTCAATTCTTTTTGAGCGGTCAGTTCTAGTTTAGGGTGCATCTTCCTCAGTTTCTGTTGGAAGGGTAAGGTTTGGGGCTTCATCGGGATGACATGCTGTATGATATTAGGTTCGAAGGTTTTAAGATCATCATACGTCCATGCAAAGACATCCTTAAATTATTTAAATAATTTAACAAATGCAACTTTTTCTTGTCTAGAACATCCCAAGCCTAGGTTAATGCATTGAGGATTTTCACTAGTTCCTAAGTTCATTTTTTCATAAGACAACAAGGAACTATTGGTTTTACAATTGATCGTCTTTTTAAATTTATCTTCAAAATCATAAAACTTCTCTAATCTAACTATGGATTTGGGTATGGAATTTACCATGTCCGATAATGCTTCAGGAGATTTCGGATCAGGTATTACCGTAAAATCGTGCAAATTTTCATCATGCGTGCGTTCATCTATCACCGCGCCTTGAAAGGTTTCTTCCATGTGCAGAAAGTTATTGATCTGCTGATCATCGTCAAATACTCTCCAGTTCGTGATATTGTCAGGAACAGATGGTCGAAATAATAGCTCAACGGAGAATGCGTCTAGGGACAAACCTTCTGCAGGAAGAAGTTTTGAGGCTACATTAGCTAATAGATCTACTTCAACATTATTTAATCTAGGAATGGAATTTATATTGAAAGCAGAAAATTTATTCATGAGACTCCATACCTCAGACTGGTAACTTTTGAGATGCGGGGAAAGACAGTATATAGAATCTCTTACCTGTCTAACCACTATTTCAGAGTCGCCAAATACAACCAGGTTTTGAATGTTCATATCCAGAGCTTTTCTGAGACCTTGTAGTAAAGATTCATATTCTGCAGTATTGTTAGTACATTCAAATTCTAGTCTACAAGCCATTAATGTCATGTTACCTGCCAGATCGATAATGATGCATCCTGCTCCAGCTCCTTCTTTATACTTAGAACCGTCGAAATATAGAGACCAAATTTGATTTCCATTGGGCTCATGGGACTGTTGCATAAAAGCTGTTGGTTTCGTATATGCTGCGATCTCAGACTGCTATTCTGGATTGATGATAGGTGAAGCCTCGGCCATGAAATTGTCGAAGAAGGTGTCCATCCCTTGAACTTCAGGTGAATCAGCAGAAGGTGTATATGGTTCATTGGGATCGTTCAAATCTATGACCGTGAACTTAAGGTAGCACTCACGATTCACCCTGATCTTGTTAGGCTTACCATTCTCTGGGAGCCATAAGTGAGACCAGTCTGTCGTGAAGTAACCATGTAGCTGCTCCGACCAATCCCTTCTTAAAAATAGATCATACACTTCTGGAATATCTACAACAATTATATCAATAACCTGATGAACTTTCGGATTAGACGATAATCTAATCAATACATTTTTTAGTTCCCCTATAACTTTAACATTTGTCCGATCAAGTTGTATGATTTTTAAAGTAGATGGTTCCACTTCAGCGTTAATATTTTGGCAGACAGACCAAGGCATCACATTAGATGACGCTCCTGAGTCTACCATACAATTGTGGACATTTCTGTTGAAAATCTCGAAAGTTAAAAGAAAAGGAGGTACATTTTTGCGAGTACCAAGAGTAGTACCTTGTGGCCTTTTACTCGCAATTTCTAATGCTACTTTATCTACATTATTTACATTATTTACATTATTTACAGGGACTACAGGAAGGCTTCCTTTATCTTGAGGATCAGGATTGTTTTTAGTGGAAGTCTTCTGCGGAACTTTGCTTTGCACAACCTTGTTACCAATTGAATTACCATTCTTGTCGTTCTCTGAAATATTTTGCAACATTTTTTGAAGAAAAAATGGAAACTTCAATAACTCATAAATAGAAATGTTAGCCCTTAACTTTTTAAGATCTTCAACAACATCATAATCTAAGTTGGGGTTCACATTTCTCTATTTAGTCTCAGCTGATTTAGATGGATTTGGAGGCAAAGTTGTATTGTTTTCAGTAGAAGGCTTGTTCGTTGTCTTACTCCTAGTATTATAAGGGTGAACAGTCTCAAAGTTAGCTTGAAAGATGCTATCCGAGAAGTGTCCAAAGATGTTTGGAGAAGACTCTTCTTCTTGAACCGTTTCTTGTTCAACTACCTCCTTAGGAATCTTAGGAGGAATCAAGTTATCTTGGGCTTCTAGAATTGTTTGAAGGGCACATTGCAAACTTTCTAGATTTAAGCCTTCGTGGTTTGGGTTAGGTCGGTTGGAAGGAAAAGGCTTTCGGAAAGAGGGTTTGTAGGGTCCTTTACTCGAGGAAGCTTCTTCGGTTGACCTTTTTAAGTCTATAACTTGATTCGACAGTTTTTGAACAACTTTAGTTAGGTTTTCCAAATTAGAGTTTTCAGGTTGTGTTTTAATTTGAATGGGTCTGGGGAGAATTTCAATCTTCTTTTTGGAAGAAGAGATAATCTCAGTTTCATTGCTAGAAGAGTCTTTAAGACTAAGTATGTCTTTTTCAATCTGGCTGGCCTCCTCGAAGGCCTCTAACAACGTGTCTTTCTTAGATCGTTTAACCCAAATAGCTATACTTTGATGCAAGGCTTTAGTGTAGTAAGCTATTATAAGACTCTCAGCAGGCATAGAACCTGCGGGGAATCGGTTTTTACGTGTTCAGAATATTTGATTAAAGTATTTAACTTTTTCTTTTGGGTTCATTATTAAGCTAGAAAGATCCATGACTAAGACTTCTGGAGGCTTACCGTTTCCAAAATTTTCCAAAAAGCATGGCTCAAACTTTTCCCAAGACACAATAGTATGGGGTTGTTGGGCAAAGTACCAAGTGGATGCATTACCCTCAAAAGTATAAGGGAACAACCTATAGACAATGTCTTCATGTTCAACATTGCAGAGTCTAATGGCTAACATAAATTTTTTGATATGATCTTCAACTATCTGTTTGGAGTCGGGATCAAACTTGGGAAGCCATTTCTCAGTGTGTTTAGGTAAAGGGTGCTGAGCTCCAGGTACAACTACAGCATCCTGGTCAAGCCAGGGTCTAGCAGGATTGTTCTGATTTTCCATTGGGGTAGTGGGTGTGGAAGACTGAGAAGGTGAATTTCCTTCGTTAGAAGAGGAATCTCCTCCAGAAGAGGAAGGAGATGATGGAGGTGGTGAAGGAGGTATCCCAGATCCTCCTGCAGCAGGATTTGTGATTGGATCTGTAGGATTCACAGTGAGGTTAGTGTCACCTAACTGTTCTCTGATATTAGATAAGTCCAAAGGTTGACCCCATGGATGGTTTGGATGCCTAAGATGAGCTAAGGCACTATGTGTTTTAATAAGATATTGGTGGACAATCTCTTGTATGTCACCACCTGTAGGATTAGGGGTTGTTCGCTCAACTGTGATCCGTGGATCGTTGGTTGAAGTAGTTGTTGTTTGAAGGGGAACATTATCGTGTGAATGGATTCTAGTCACTATAGGTGAGCAATTAGGGGGGGGAGGAGTCTTGCGACCGCCTCATGCCATTAATTAAGTTCAGGCCCTCCTTCTAGCGCCATTTGTTGACGGGCAAAATTGACCGTCCGTCAATTGAGAGAGTGGAACCGGCTCGGGGTTGTCTAATAACCCAAGCCGTTTGGAATGAACCACCCTGACAGGTTTAGAGGCTCAATTATCCGATCTAAGGTCCTAAGAAAACCAAAGAGAAAACTAATCTAAACTAACTAATACTAAATAAAACAAACTAAACTAACTAAAACTAAATAAAACTAACTAATAAACTAATCTAATTAAAACAAACTACTAAAACAAACTAACTAATCTACTATTTATATATATACAAACTACTAACTGAAATATAACTTATTTACAAAATATACTGATGCAAAGAGGTCCAACCTATCACCCCGCAGGGTCTCTTTTCCTGACCTCCTGCTCACAGGATCGATTAAATTCCCCTTCTGTTGAGCCGAAGCGGCTCTTTATATTCCTGAGTGGAACCACTGTGCAATACCAATTCCACAGGTCCTTATTTCCACCCCTCAGCCTTCTACACTTTACCGAGGTTATCCCCGACTCAAGTATCAGGGTTTGGGGTTTTGCGGCTCCCGCTGTCGAGAGTCACAGTCCTCTCGAATCCCCGATTTGCGATGAGCTCCTTTCATGTGCGAGCCCTCCTAAACTTAGCTCCTGTAGTATACGACCACGCCTCTGCGACCATAGCCTTAGCTCCCTCGTGACCTCGCAACTCGCTATGCCAAGCTCTTGATTTTCCAACTCTCGACACCTGATGTGCCGAAGTGCTGAGGTGCACGAGAGTTGACCTTTCAATGGTCTCGTATCTCACCAAGAATTCGCACCTCGCAACTCGCGAATCCTAACACCAATACTTCGGGACTTCTTGCAGTGAGATCCCGAGGTCTTCGTGCCACCTGTATTCCACTTCGCCGCTTTGTTATGGCCACCTGTCCTCCAACGGTCGGAATCTCTCTCCTCATGACCTCGCAATCCCCGTGACCAAACTCTCGAGCCTTTTCTCTCGAGGCTCCAATACATGATCCCACGTGCTGATCCAATGGTCTTCCACGATCCGGATCCAATGGCTGTCACCTTCTCGCTCCTTGCATCCTCGTGACTTTGAGCACCCAATGCTTGGGCTCTCCTCCTGTGAACTCCCAAGTTCACGAGGTCTCTCGATCTCCTCCACCTATCCACTTCAGATGGATGGCTCACAACCGCCTCGCGTCCTCTGAATACCAAATCTCGAGCCTTTACTCTGCGAACTCCTGATTTCGCGAGATCATCTAGATCTCTGCCACATGCCCTCTGTCAACAGATGGCTCCGATCTTCTCGTGCCTCACATCCTCGTGAATTTTAACCCCAACACTTGGGCGTTCAACCTGCGAACTCCTGAGTTCATGAGATCTTCTCGATCTCTGCCACCTGTCCTTCCCAGATGGATGGCCTTGATCCTCACGCCACTTTGCTACCTCGTGTCCTCGCACCCCGTGACCTTTAACACCAAATCTTTAGCTCTTCCACTCATGAGCTTCCGAGATGATGTCAGCTAGGCCCCACAACATGGATCTCTCACCTCCTCACCACTCGCGAGGTTGAATGACTTCCTCTTCCAACCTCCAGTGCCCCAGGTCTCGATGTGGGTAATCTCATGACACGCATCCACTTCCAATGAACGGTCCAAATTCTCGTTGGGATTCTCCCCTACTGTTCATGAACACTTAACCTCCGTGCAAATTTTTGTAGATCCGATGGTTGTCGGGTATCTACCCCAGATCTGACGACCCAGATCTGTTCCCCCTTGTGCGCTCTCCTTCGGCTGCTCCTTGGACTCAAAGATCAATGGTCCAGGTTCTATCGGTTAATCCAATGGTCGATGTTTCTCCTCCCGAGCTTTGGCGCTCTTTCTTCCCGCACTTGGAAGAATATCAATTTTTCAAAGGCTTCAGCCTTTGCTGCTCCTCTCCGTGAACTCCCGAATATTGAGATTCATTGCACGTTCTTCACGACGCTACTCCTTCTGAGCTCATCCTTCTCGAACCCTTAATGGATTCTGACGTCTTATCTCCTACAGAGTCTTCACCTACACACAGCGGGCTATCTCTTCTTAGCTTCCACAACCACTCAGACCCCTTGGGGGTTTTGTCCTTCTTCTCCCTCAGATGAAGAATGAAATGGATTCCCTCCTGACTATCCTTTCTTCTCAAGCCTCTTCTTGAGTACTTATGGGTATTCAAAAACCCAGTGGAGGCCCTTCAGTGGACTCTCCCATCACAACACATAACTCAAAGAGTTCTTTCCTCTTCTGTGCTTGCCTACACACCTCCTCGATGCCCTCCTGGCAGAGTATCTTCTCCACAAAACACTCAAAGGTCCTGTCTCCTTCTCCTGTGCCCTCCTTGCACTTGATCGATGCCCTTCTGGCAGAGCTCTCAGAATCCATAGTGATTCTGCTTCTTCTTCAAACTCTCAGCAGATTTCCTCCTCCAGCACCTCATACTCACGCTCAATGCCCACTTTGCAGAGCTCTACATAACTTACAACAAAGTTCTGTCTGCAACTGTGTCTCAGCTACACAGCCTTGCCTCCAAGGTATTCAACAACCTTGAGGTCTTCTTCTTGAGTTGATAATCTCATTTTCTGTGCCTCAACACGTCTTTGTCTGAACCCGCAGCGTTCATAAATGCATCCTCTATGCATGGCTCTCAGAACCCTCAGCGTTCTGTCACACCCTCATGGGGTGAAGCCTCAAAGACCCTCAACCTGAAATAAAAAAAACTCCTGCAGAATGCATTCACATAACATACATTCACAACATACATAGGGAACACACACACAGACATCCATATACATAGAATATGCAGGAAAAACTGCTCTGTTATATTAACAATGGAAAATGCTTGTATCTTTACAATGGTGTTCCTCAAGCTTTCTCTGGCTCTCTCATAGAACCATCCTTTCTACCTGACTAACTCAAAATGAGATCTCTAAATCTCTTTTACCTGAGGGGCTCATCGAGCGCTTCCCTCCAGGATCACCTACTCTTAATAAATTACATTCAATGGTTGTCTAGTCCAGCGCCTGGATCTAGATCTCAGCCGATCCTATCTAATGCCTGCACAAAGGCATGACTTCCATGGCTCACCAGCTTAAGACATTCAATTACATTCATTTCAAATTTAAATGAGGCTGCACCTCTCTTCAACCTTTGAATGCATGCGCGCTGATGTGGCTGGTTGGCTGGCTGGCTGACATGGAGAGATGCTCCTGCATCATACTCCACAGCTGCAAAAATCATGAGCTCCTGCTCATGAGCTTCCCCTGTAGCTGTTGGAAATCCTCCTAGATCCCAAATCAATCTTTGGAGCTTCTCATCTGCTCCATTATGTTGTTGTTGTTGCTACTTCCGCTGTGCTGCTACTGCTGCTACCTTTTTTCTTCTTCCCTGTTGCTCCTTGCTGGTAGTTTTTGTTGACCCCAACATCAGCCTGTTGATCTCCTCGATCACTTCATCCAACTGCTCCCCCGGCTGGTCCAGTTCCTGCAGTCTCCTCAACTGCAAAAAAATTTGTCCATTGGGCAGATCATCATGATCTCCCATGCCTCCTTCATCTATTTCCAACTTCACCTGCTAGATGTGCCTTCCCTGCACTCTTACCCTTTCCTCTAGGGCTTCAATCTGTTCCCACAGATCAGCAAAGCACAAGTTGTACATGTCTTCTTCTTCCTCTACTTCTGCAACTTCCCATGTTGCAGTATTTTCAGCTTCATTGCTGAAAATATCGAGCCATTCCTTAGAATTCTCATCATCCTCTTCTGCTGTCAGTTTCAGTGCTACAACTTCTTCCCTTTCAAATCCCTTGATGAAATCATTGAGTCGTTCCTCAGAACACTCCTTCTCTTTTCTTTCTTCTGCTTGGGCAGTCTGCACCATCTGCACCAATTCGTCTTAGACAGTCATCATCAGCTGTGACTGTTCTGCTGCTGCACCACCTGCAACACAGATTTCTAACCCCACCTGGGAAAATGGTAGGAATATTTGTATTTCCCCAATCATCAAAAGATCATTCTGATCTTCCTTCTCCTCTGTCAGCTGCACCTGTTGATCTAAATTCTTCTCTGAATTTATGAGACTATCAGATAGTCCCATCTGCTCTGTCAGCTCCTTTGGATGATCCCAAATCACTTCTGAGTTTCTGAGACCCACAGATAGTCTCACCTGCTCATCCCTGCCCACTTGGCAATATGGGATGCTTCTGCTGCTTCCCTGGTAGACTATGAGATCAACCGATCCCATCTTCATCAACACTCCTTGCTGAATTGAACTCCCCTCTGAGTCCATGAGACCCCTAGATGGTCCCAAACTCTCACCTTTTCCCACCTGGTAGTCTGAGATGCTTCCACTGCCCTCCTGGCAGTCTTCGAGATCCCTCAGCAATATCTCATCATTTCCCTACTGGCAATGTGAAATTCCTTGGCTGTCCTCCTGACAGTCCGTGAGATCCTCAGCTGATCTCAACTCATTGCCCACCTGGAAAACTAGCATTTCCTCTTCTCTGCCCTCCTGGAAGTTCTTGAGATCATCAGCCGATCTCATCTCTGTTCCCTAGCCCTTCTGGCCATTTGGAAACCTTCCACTGCCCTCCTAGCAGTCTATGAGATCCTCAGACGATCCCAATTTATCTTCTTCATCATCCCAATCATCGAGACCTCTCCCAGTCTCTGGCCAACAATGATCAATCATCTCTTCTTCTGTGGCCTTGAGGTTTTCAGCATACCTCAACCATCTCTTCAACATTCTACGCTGTTTCATGACCATCAGCTGCTTGACTGGCCATCTTGCTTTTGCCTTCTTCATGGGTAAATTTTGCATTCGTCTCCTCCTCCTATCCTGCCGCATCCGCAGTTCGAAATCCTTTATGTCTGCCTTTAATTCGTAGAGGTCTTTATCAAATTCTCTATTCATTTCTACAAGTTTTTCTGCCTTTCTCTTCTTCCCAACGTGCCTATGGCCTTCAGTAGCCATGCTGTTGTGTCTATCTGCCTCACTGAAAGATCTGCTGTTGTCACTTCTGAAATCCTGAGTGCTCAGCTTCATCTTCCACCCCTGCTAACTATCTCCTTGATTGTTGCCTACCCGCAAACAATCATTACAGAGTCCTCTAGTAACTCTGTCTCCTTCACCTGCAATATACAGATGAACTCCCACTCTGATACCACCTGATGAAAAGAGGTCCAACCTATCACCCCGCAGGGTCACTTTTCCTGACCTCCTGCTCATAGGATCGATTAAATTCCCCTTTTGTTGAGCCAAAGTGACTCTTTATATTCCTGAGTGGAATCACTGTGCAATACCCATTCCACAGGTCCTTATTTCCACCCCTTGGCCTTCTGCACTTTACCGAGGTTATCCCTGACTCAAGTATCAGGGTTTGGGGTTTTGCAGTTCCCGCTGTCGAGAGTCACAGTCCTCTCGAATCCCCGATTTGCGATGAGCTCCTTTCACATGCGAGACCTCCTGAACTTAGCTCTAGTCGTATACGACCACGCCTCCATGACCGTAGCCTTACCTCCCTCACGACCTTGCAACTTGCTATGCCAAGCTCTTGATTTTCCAACTCTCGACACCCGATGTGCCAAAGTGCCGAGGCACACGAGAGTTGACCTTTCAACGGTCTCGTATCTTGCCGAGACTTTGCACCTCGCAACTCATGAATCCTAACACCAATACTTCGGGACTTCTTGCGGTGAGATCCTGAGGTCTTCGTGCCACCTGTATTCCACTTCGTCGCTTTGTTATGGCCACCTATTCTCCAACAGTCGAAATCTCGCTCCTCGCGACCTCACAATCCCTGTGACCAAACTCTCGAGCCTTTTCTCCCGAGGCTTCGATGCACGATCCCATGTGCAGATCCAACGGTCTTCCATGATCCGGATCCAACAGCTGTCACCTTCTCGCTCCTCGCGTCCTCGTGACTTTGAGTACCCAACGCTTGGGCTCTCCACCTGTGAACTCCTGAGTTCGCGAGATCTCTCGATATCCTCCACCTATCCACTTCAGATGGACAACTCACAACCTCCTCGCCACTTCACTGCCTTGCGTCCTCTGAATACCAAATCGCGGGTCTTTACTCTGCGAACTCCCGATTTTGTGAGATCATCTAGATCTCTGCCACATGCCCTCTGTCAACAGATGGCTCTGATATTCTTGCGCCTCACGTCCTCGTGACTTTTAACCCCAACACTTGGGCATTCAACCTGCGAACTCCCAAGTTCACGATATCTTCCCAATCTCTGCCACCTGTCCTTCCCAGATGGATGACCCTGATCCTCATGCCACTTTTCTACCTCGTGTCCTCGCACCCCATGACCTTTAACACCAAATCTTCGGCTCTTCCACTCACAAGCTTACGAGATGACGTAAGCTAGGCCCCACAACATGAAACTCTCACCTCCTTGCCACTCGTGAGGCTGAATGACTTCCTCTTCCAACCTCCAGTGCCCGAGGTCCCAATGTGGGTAATCTCGTGACATGCGTCTGCTGCCAACGAACGGTCCAGATTCTCGTCGGGATTCTCCCCTGTTGTTCAAGAAGGCTTAACTTCTGTGCAACTTTCTGCAGATCCAATGGCTGTCGGGTATCTACCCCAGATCTGATGACCCAGATCTATTCCCCCTTGTGCGCTCTCCTCTGGCTACTCCTTGGACTCAAAGATCAACGGTCCAGGTTCTATCGGCTGATCCAACGACCGATGTTGCTCCTCCCAAGCTTTGGCGCTCTTTCTTCCCGCACTTGGAAGAATCTCAATTTTTCAAAGGCTTCAGCCTTTTCTACTCCTCTCTGCGAACTCCCGAATCTTGAGCTTCGTTGCGCGTTCTTCATGACGCTGCTCCTTCTGAGCTTGTCCTTCTCGAACCCTTAATGGATTCTGACATCTTCTCTCCTGCAGAGTCTTCACGCGCACAAAGCGGGCTATCTCTTCTTAGCTTCCACAACCACTCAGACCCCTTGGGGGTTTTGTCCTTCTTCTCCCTCATATGGAGAATGAAATGGATGCCCTCCTGACTATCCTTTCTGCTCAACCTCTTCTTGAGTACTTCTGGGTATTCAACAACCCAGTGGAGGCCCTTCAGTGGACTCTCCTGTCACAACACATAACTCAAAGAGTTCTTTCCTCTTTTGTGCTTGCCTGTGCACCTCCTCAATGCCCTCCTGGCGGAGTATCTTCTCCACAGAACATGCAAAGGTCCTGTCTCCTTCTCCTGTGCACTCCTTGCACTTGCTCGATGCCCTTCTGGCAGAGCTCTCAGAATCCTCAGTGATTCTGCTTCTTCTTCAAACTCTCAGCAGAGTTCCTTCTCCAGCACCTCGTACTCACGCTCAATGCCCACTTGGCAGAGCTCTACAGAACTTACAACAAAGTTCTGTCTACAATTGTGTCTCAGCTACATAGCCTTGCCTCCAAGGTATTCAACAACCTTGAGGTCTTCTTCTTGAGTTGTTAATCTCAGTTTTTGTGCCTCAACACGTCTTTGTCTGAACCCACAGCATGCAGAAATGCATCCTCTGTGCACGGCTCTTAGAACCCTCAGCGTTCTGTCACACCCTCCTGGTGTGAAGCCTGAAAGACCCTCAACCTGAAATAAAACAAACTCTTGCAGAATGCATTCACATAACATACATTCACAACATACATAGTAAACACACACACAGACATCCATATACACAGAACATGCAGGAAAAACTTCTCTGTTATATTAACAATGGCAAATGCATGTATCTTTACAATGGTGTTCCTCAAGCTCTCTCTGGCTCTCTCATACAACCATCCTTTCTACCTGACTAACTCAAAATGAGATCTCTAAATCTCTTTTACTTGAGGGGCTCATCGAGCACTTCCCTCCAGGATCACCTACTCTTAATAAATTACATTCAATGGCTATCTAGTCCAGCGCCTCGATCTAGATCTCAGTCGATCTTGGCATTAAAGCCAATCCTATCTAATGCCTGCACAAAGGCACGACTTCCATGGCTCACCATCTTAAGGCATTCAATTACATTCATTTCAAATTTAAATGAGGCTACGCCTCTCTTCAACCTTTGAATGCGTGCGCATTGACGTGGCTGGCTAGTTGGCTGAATGACATGGAGAGATGCTCCTGCATCATATACAATATCTACAAAATACAGATTTAAATAAAACCTGGAAAAGTCATTTTCTTTCTGCCCTAAGACAGAGAAAGATATTTTTGTTGATTTTATGATTTTATGAACAAGAAATAAAACTTACTGAAATTAAACAATCTAATATACTAACTACACATATATCTAACTAAAATACTAACAAATATACTAAACAAATAAACAATAAACTGACCTGGAAATGCTCCAGATTTGTCCTGTGTATGATGACTGTACTAGCAGATCGGAGGAAGGAAACTTGCATCGAATAATCCAGAAGATTCTCGTAAACGATAAGCTGTGATGCTCTTTAAGTTTGTTTACAGGACAAACAAAACATAAAAAATCATAACAATTATATGATTTATAAATCTCTGCAATTAGGTAAACCTGTTATGCAAAAACTTATACTTAATAATTCAATTAATGAAGAAGAGAAATCTGTCATTCACAAACTGAATCAATTAATTGCTATGTTTTTAAATACTGGAAGAAATCAGATATGGATTGTATTAATTAAATCATATCATTTGCAAGAGAATAAGATAGCTAAAGTAGTCATTAACCAAATGAAAATTGATAAACATAAACATGAAACAAAAGATTGATATTATGAAAAGCTAAAGCTGTAGCAGAACATCAATTTTTGTCTCAGTCTGTATTAGATATCCATAATCCTGGTTCTCCCACAAGTGAGGATGCACTTTATTACAAAAAATAATAAGTATTTAAAGGTTTTGCACAGGGTAAAACCTACCTGTGGAAGTTATAAAACAATTTACATGAAATCTGGGAGATATCCCAAAGTTGCCTAAACTAGGAAACTAAAATAGAACTAAAACATCCAAATATCATCTAAACTATCCATCAAATCCCATGCAATTCGAATTCACCTGAAAAGGACCAAAAATGAACAAATTAGAAGGATCTTTTATTAATAAAACAATAAAAATCTAATTCTATAGACTAGCTACAGAATCATCTGATTCTGTAGCTAGTCTAAATAAAGATACAGAATCAGAATTAAAATTAATTGAAAATCTTTTAAGGAGATTCAATTCAATTATCATCCAATAATTATTTGAGAACAAATCATAAATTGAAATCGTTATTCCATTATGAACTCAAACAGGATCCACATCATTTAACCGAATACAGAGATAGGAGTATTCTGTTTCAGTTATTGTCATAAGTTGGGTAAATGAAATCATATGGAACAACATCATAATCGTTCCTCAACAAATCGAATCCATCAGTTATGAAATCATTTTGATACTCAATTGAAAACAAATCGCAAAAACTTCATTACACTTGTCTCATCAACATGGGAAATAATCGAATCGAACAGGATTATTTTCAAATCATGACAACTATATAGCAAGCGATTTAGACTGTGAGCGAATTCAAACCATACCTAACTCATAAAAAAATCGTAACAGGATTTGGTAAAAATAGCATAGTCAATCAATTCATTCCAAAACCAATTGAATCCAACAATTGTGAAATTGATTATAATCAAAACAAATGGCTAGCAAATATTGCACTTCCTTGTCAACAGGAAATATGAATTCGATAAGATCATTTTCCAATCATTGTGACTGTGTTGGCACAACACACGATTCATGCCACGAATAGATCAATTCAAAGTGGTGTGAAAATTAATTCAAATAAAATCATAGCCAGCTCGAATGATAAGCAATAGAATCTGTAACTTGTTATTGCAAATTGGGCAAATAGTATTGGTCAACTTTGATCAAAACAAAATCGTTCCAATCAAACGAATCACAACTGGGTTTGACTAATTCATTTTACAATTAAAAACCAGATAGAGCAATGACCATAATCAGGATCCAATTCATAAAAATAATCGAACTAACAATGATCAACGAATCAATCAACTGGGTTTAACAATAGTCATTGTTCCATAATTCGGGCGTATTTGCACAAGATAAAATGAGATCATTGTTTTTATAAAAACAGAGTATTTCTAACCAAATTGAAATCGAACAGAGCATATCGTAACAACCAAACTCGATCAAATCATTTACCAACCATAACATATGGATCATAACAAAATCAGATCCGAACATGATTATGTTCTAAACTGAATATGAAAAATTTCCTTTTCAAATCAGATACAAACCAATTCATTCGAAGGCAGACTATTAATTTTGTCAACTTAATAAGGCAAACCAATTAATCAAATTCAAATGAAGATCATTCAAATCCAATCAAAATCTATTGATTTCTATACTGGGAATAATCAGATCGTATATCGAATCGAAATTTCTTTTTGTTCAAAGAAAAGCTATATATAGAATGTACACACTTATAACAGAGCCAGTCAAGATGTAAACAAAACTATTTAAAAACTGACTTCAAATCATTATATCAACCTAGATTATTTACAAAACAAAACGATGTCAAAACCATACCTGTGTAGCGACAAGGTTGCGTGATTATGCCATCTTGGAATTTACAACACTCGTGGTTGATTCCACATTTTTGAACAGGATGGAGCCGGTTGTCTTTTGCTTTTTATCTGTCGCTTGGAGCTTGGCCTTTTGACTGGTTAGCACTGCAATCTGGTCTTCCAATGATTGAATCCTTTATTGGAGTATCGGAACATCGATATAATATCGTTCTAACCATGCATTTCACTTGTCACAGGGTGACTATGTGGGTTTCAGAGGTTTGGACAAATGACCGAGGGTTTCACAAGGCAATTTAATACCTGGTGTTGTTCCTGAGTCTGTACTTAAGGTTTAAAAGTACAGTGTCAAGGCATCTGAAAGTAGGTGAAAGATGGGTAAGAGGGTAACGTCAACCTTCGGTAAAGGAAACTAGGGAAGATTTCTACGTTGGCATTGTCTATCTTTCAACTGTTCCTGAGTAGTTATATCTTGTTCAATGGCTGCCCATGAACGTTCAAGTTCTTCCCGGCTATTAGCAGTTTTAAGGATTGTGTCAAAAAGGTTTAAGGAAATATGTGTTTGGTTCGATAGTCCAGGTTCGATATTAGGCTGTGTTGCTGTAGGGACAGTCATGGAGGAACAGTAAGAGTATGAAAGGATTTAAATATAGATTAAATGCTATCTCGATTTGGTCAAATAAAAGAGAATTTTATGTTTTAGGAACAAAATAGAAATGCAAATTTGAAGGCTCTTTCCCGTAAATGTATTATATTTTAATAAAAGGTGTGAGATGAGAGAAATACATTTAGCTGCATATAACGCAAGGTTCCTGTTAAAAACAAAACTCACATAAAAACAAAAGAGGAAATTAGTAAGGAAATAACTGACAGAGCAAAGAATATATATAGAATTCTGAAAGCGCAGATTGGTCTTACACCTGCTGCAAGCTGGTGCAGAGGAAAGACAATAAAAAATTGCAGAAAAATGAAATCCTTTCGTTATAGTGGTCGTACTAAAGTATAACAAAGCATATCACTTATGAATAATGGAATGAAATGAAACATGAAATATGAAGAAACAAACTTGTAACACAGTCTGGACGGAATCGAGAATCTCTAGATTTACTTGTATTAACTTCTCGAGTGCAAAAACTCTATTACAATCGACACAAAAAAGGTCCAGCCCTGTTTATTTCTTTCTGTGATATATTTATACAATTTTACAGATCAGTTAGAATCTCAATGGTTTCACAAATTCGGTTACAACTGAAAGGAGCACAATAGCTCCCTTTCCCTTGTTCTATTTTCAATTGGTGCCAGGTGCTCGTCTTCGAGCGGATTCGGAGCAGGCGATACATTTTTCTACAAACTGAGATACGAGCTGTGAAGGTTCCGCTTGACAGCTGGCCTTGATGAAGTAACATTCTCGGGCTAACTGCTGCATCTTGTCCCCCATTTGTGCATCGATGATGTCGAGGGCACTTAGTTGTGCGTTGAGTTGGATTAAGTGCTTGTCAACTTGAGCCATATCCACCCTGTCCATCTGAGAGATATCGGTCGAATCTCTCTCATCCTTCTCTTTCAGATCGAGTGATATTTGTTCTACATCCATTTGCATTAATGTTTCTGCATCGCCTCCACTGTCCATACCCAACAGCTCGCCATCTATAGCATTGAAGGCTTCTTCTAATGAATTGGTTACCTTTTGGGCCTGTTCCTTGCCTAGGGTAATGTTATGCTCCCAATCCTTCAACAGGATGTTACCTCTAGTTTGTTCTGAGATGGTGAGTCTGGGAGAACCTGTCGAAACTTTGTTGTTCATGGCTATCACCGCCTCCTGAAAGGTGACCTGAGCTGCTTCTGCATTCCTTTCTTTAACAGTCAGGTTCTCAGAAATCCGATGCATCAACAGACAATCCTCTCGAATCACTCCCACTTTGTCTAGCAAACTCTGTTGTGCAGAAGAGATCCTGCTCTGAATCTCGATCGCCCAGGATTTAAACCCCTTGACATCGATCACCCTACTTTCAGTGACCTCTACCTGAACCTACAGCTCCACGATCATAGTCCTCTGTTGAACTGCCTGTATCTGACCATCTCGGATCACTAGATGTGCTTTCTCCAGCTTGGTCTTGAGCATTTCTATTTCATTTTTGTCAGCCACTCTAGCATGTTATATCTCCATGTCGGCCTGACCTTTAGCATTATCTGCGGTTGTAGGCAATCTAGCCTCGAGGGTCCTGATTAGGCGATTTTTCCTTTTTATTTGGTTATTCAGAATCCCAACCGAGAATTGATTTGCCGAAGCGTATGCCCCCAGTGTTCCCACGATTTCAGTGGTGAGTTGCTCACTTTTCTTAATTTTTCCATCTGTCATGATTTTATATTTTTTCGCAGTGGACTCTCCTTCTTGATAAAACTCTCTTTTCACTACCACCTTTCTCTTTTTATCGAAAAATAATTCATTTGGAGGGATTTCCTCTGCTCTTATAGGCCTCAGTTATTCATCAAATATCGATCCCTCGCTGACATTTCCCTGTGCCGACTGCAAGGGTGTGACCGAGGTGATGGGCTCTCCTATTTGTTTTGTCGATTGTTTTGGAGTATCGATTGGGTTCTGCTCCTTGGGCATACCTAGAGTTTCTTTTTCAGTCTCTGATATCTGTTTCCTCGGTGGGTCTGGAGTTTTTTCTTCAGCCTCCGAATTCTGTTTTCTTGGCAGGTCCAGAGTCTTCTCTTTTGCTTCGGGATTGCTCGTTTTCCCCCCTTCCTGGTGTTGTCCAAGGTTAGACATTATGTCTATAGAATCTTTAGCATCCTTCTATTTTGTCTCGGCAATGGCCGAACCTCCCAACACATCGGGGAGACATCTTTGTCTATGTTCCTGGAATTTTAATACAGATGCTGTGTCTTTGGGTGCTAATGATTGGATCCGGGCTAGCACTTCTTCGTAAGATCTTTCCCCTCGAAAAACGTCATCCGAGGGTGAATTTTCATGCTCAAATCTCTTGAGCCCACAATGAGCCAAATGGTTTCTCACAACCCTCTATGGATCATGTTTCTTAATTTCGATGGAGACCAAACTTAGGTCCTCCAGGGCGGCAGCCTCGGCTTTGGCATGCCCGAAATCTAATCAAGAATAAGAATTCAGCCGAATAGGAAAAGAAGGCCATACCTTCTTTGAGTAACCCTTGGGGTCTTTGCTCACCCCTCCAATTACCGTTTTCCAGGCGACCTCTCGACAAGCCAGCTTATCGGGGATGAACAAGGGCAGCGCATGAGGGGGAACAGAAGCCCCGAAAACTGTGAAATATGAAAACTCTGCATCCACATACCAATATGCTATGCCACTCAGACCTGTTGCAATGTTGTCCGAGATGCGAGGTGGTGGCTGCCCAAAGATGGTGATATGCAGGGGTACCATCACCCAATTAAAAATATCATATGTGAACTTTTCTGCTTTATTCTCCCATAGTTTGTCATGATATTCATGCACGGATTTTTCTTGGGCTGGATTCCAAGCCCAACTCATCAAGGGGAATGGTGTCATGGAACATACCGCGTCCATGATATACGATGACATAAAAAATGAAGATGGTTTCCCACTTGCCTTTTTCTCCCGATACGCTGTGACCCTGTTGGCCAAACTGTCTGAGAGCATCTTTGCCCAATTACATGAGCAAACTTCTGCGACATGAAACATGAGAGGAACCCATGCGATGTAGAAATGCGATGTGTCTTCTCACCCAAACAACCGTCATGTCATCATGGCCACATATTTATACTGTGGCTCCAAAGAAGAGATAGAATAAACACCCTAGTCATTTGCTCTAAATTTCACGGCACGCGAAACCCAATCTTTGATCAAACTGGGCATGGTTTTGTCGTACTGGGTGCAGTCTTTCTCTTTGAATTCCTCCAGGAAATCGGCACCATATGTATATTCAAACGTAGAAGGTAGCTTGTACATGGTTTGTAAATGCTCAGGCCTAAAAGTCCCGATAGTAACTCGCTGGTTGTTCATGATCATCCTGGTAGGTAAGTCTAGGTGGTCCAACGCCCACCAGATCAAGTCGTAATACGGAACCAACCATGGCCTGGTTGCTACTCTGTGCATCCCGGATTAGATGATTATCTTGTACTTGGTGTGTAGATCATCCCTTTCGATGTCGTCAGAGTCGTCTGAGTAATCTACCAATTCTCCTTGCAGAACATTTGACACAAATGATCAGTTGGGAATTGATTCGACACTTCGGGGTGAAGTATCGGCAACGTTGTCTGAGCCCAATCCCGCGACTTCGACATTTTCCTTTGTTGTTTTCCGCGGAGCCATGGCCGCAGTTTGCGTTTTAGCTCTCCTTTGATAGAACTGCGTATACATGCAGAAAGTAGTTACTCAGAAACGATGAGCTCCGTATGCTATGAAAAATTCATAATGAAACGTAGCTCTTGCATATATTTGAAAAAACGGTACCTTTCAGAACAAGCCTGTCAATTCGAAATTAGAAATAAACTTATGCCGTAAAAAATCCGATCTTACACATAGATTTACCTTATCTTCCCATTAATGTCATAAATTTTGGCGGTTTGATAGTCAGTCAGAGTATGGAGAGCAAATAGTTACCTTGAGAAATGTGCAAGCCTCGATGCACGGGACATATCTTTCTTTATTTTAAAATATCAAAACTTAACAACGTTAATAACTTTCTCGCTTTTCGCTGCATCGTGGATTTCCTTTTAACATTTTGAGTCTTCAACTTGTGAGACTGCAAGGATCGATTTTGGCTTAATTAACAGTAATCATGATTTGGAGCATCATTAATTGCATAATCACTTTATTCGCCATATTGCGACTCGGAACTTCAAAGACAAGTTTTTGGGAGATTAGTATGCCGAGTCGCGAAACCGCGAGATGGCGAAAATTAAGGCTTAATTTAGGGGAAGAAAATCTTAGATTAGGCAACTAATTAATCTTGCTATAATTATGTCGCGACTTTGTGAGTCGGGATTTTAGACGCCATAACTTTCGAAAATATAGTGTCGAGTGGCGAGACATCGAGAACAGATTTAACCATGGTTATCTTTTTACCTTTAATCCTTGACCAGGATTATCACAAAGTACCTCATGTTCTTGGCTCTCGGGGCTGTAAAAAATAAAATTTGGGTTTGAAAAACACCGAGGCACGAAACCTCGAGGACGTCTAATCACTGAGTTAAAAGACTTTACCCTGGTTTCTGTCTTGAGTGAAAATTTAAAATGAGTTCACCGTTTCGTGACTCGGTACGTGTGAATTCAAGGATTAAAGTATCCGACTTGTGAGATCCCGAAATAAAACAAAAAGATTGAATGTTCTTACAAAAGTGGACTTGTTTTGAGGGGAGAAAAAGCATCGATGCTTATTCGACAAGGTTGCAGAGTTTTCAAAGCTTCAGGGGGGGGGAAATCAAAAGGACATCTTTAGATTTCAAGTGTCAAAAATTGAAAATTGTGAAGGATAAAAATAAAACAAGGGCGGCTGCAACACCTGGGTAGTTAGGGTCATCTTTTAGGTAGGGTGTAGGTTTGATATAAAATCATAAGGGGATTTAGGACATAAACCCTGCGAATAGGGGTATTCGCTGGCCAGAAAACGCTCAATATCCGAATCAGAATCGGTTTCGTGCCATCATTGTTTGAGCATATTTACGAGCATACCTCTATCACAGGAGGTGATTTTGCGTGACTGAAACAACAATGTCCACAACACTTCCTCGACCTTGCAATTCTTAAACCAACGCTGTCCAGAAGTAGGTAACCCCGTAGCTGAGCTGATAAACTGTTCATCAATTTCTAACTGTATGTCGCCTACCTTGGCTTGATAGCCATCAAAGGTCATGGAAAACTGTCGTGCTACACAAAGGTTAAAACCCTCAAATCATTTCACGAAGGTAAGCCATCCATTGTCTTCCAAATCTTGGCGGGCATTGTCAAACATTAACAGGGCTTGATTTCCATTGGGCTCAACTCGCACGACGGGTGCCATGGAGCCAAACGCATGGTAAGGGAAGGGTTTGTATCACCAACACACACAGGAGCAGAGCTACCCGAGCCAACAACAATGAACGAGCCAAAAGGGATAAGCATAAATGCGAGCATGCGAAGGTGGTGGAGTCTGCCATGCAAAATATTCATTACCCAAGTACAACCGCCAATTTTCATAGCTGTTCACTCCATAATAGTAGTTCAACCATTAAGTCATGTGTAAAACCAATGAAATGAAATGTATACCAATGCGCGCAAACGTTATGCCATAGTGTTCAAAAATCCGACATATAAATCAAAACCCAAAATCAAATTTGCACCAATGTATATAATCAAAAGTTTTAACCAAGGTGCCAAACGGTATTCATATAGTTGACAAGCCAAAAGTTATAAAAAGATTAACATAAGGATTATATCATATATGTATAAACAAAATAAATCATAACCCCTATGCATTTTCATAGAATCAATGATCAAGCAAGTCATAAAATGCAAATCCAAATGCTCAATTCCTTACAAACTCAATAAAACCAAGTTATACAATCAATCGAAGTATGAGAACCGATTAGAGTATTTTTCCAATTGTATAATGATCAATAAAAGGTAAGCGAAATAGGCATAATGGAAAAATAAATATTCACAATTCAGATAATGATCGAAACGTGACTTTGAAAGGAGAAATTTTCACGCTTACAGTCGTGAAAACTTAATGAAGACAAATGTGCAAATGTCGCAAGAAATGAAAATGTCATTTATTGAGAATTGCGACAAAAAAAATGATGTTTGTAAAACATAGGTGTAGGCAGCTTATGAGACGATAGGAAAAAGTGAGTTGGCTGCCAACACTCCAGGAGGTGTTACAAGGATATAATTAGGGAATATACTTGAAAAATTCAAAAGAAACATCCTAAATACAATCAGCATCCAGTTAGACACTATGAAAATAAAAATAAAAACAACAAGAAGAAAATGCTACTTTAGCATTTTTCTGTCCTCGGTGCAGGAAGAAGCACATTGAAAAAGAATGTCCTATTAATGTTATTGAAATATGTGGCCTTTGTATAGAATATAACCCTACTAATGAGTTCCTTTCTTTAGCTGGACTAAAATCCATTTTCAAGGGAGGGGGAGAACCTCAGGAAACATCATATCCCCCCAAGAGAGCATGGAGACAACAAAATCCTAACATGTTTTACGACCCTACCACACAATACCCACAACAACAATGGATTCATTCAATGCCTTATTCTCAATGGACACATCAACAATCACAATTCCAACCTTCGTAACAAGGGTGGAGAATCCCTGCATATGGTAATTTTCCTTTTCAACCACCAATTATTCCTAATTACCAATAATATCCTTCAAATATCTCTCAATTGTTACCAGGATTTAATCCACCTGCTTTACTTCCACCTTCCCAGCTGCAACAACAACTCACATTGCCTTTGAACCCAAATCAACAACAACAAATGCAAGTTGCACCTAATCAAAACCCCCCTCGGCCTACCCCTATTATTTCACAACCCATCCCTAATCTGAACAATAGACCTACTCAACCTGTATAGAACCTTGAAAGACAAACTTTCCCAACTTATGTAATAACTCCTACTTCACTAAATGAAATTCAATTGAGATATGGGAAAGTCTTGAATAAACCAAATTCTACAGTGATTATTAGAGAAGAAGAACATATAGATGGCCAACCTAATGAAGAAGAATACATCCCTGTACAAGAGGAAATTCCCCCTCACACTCCTCAACCATAAAAAGTACCTCAGGAAGCTAATCCTCCACCCTATCCATAAAGTCTACTTGTGAAGAAACCCGAAGCACCTCTAGGATATGACTTAGAATATGAACTAAGGAGTGTATGTGTAAATATTCCCCTACTCCAATCCATTAAATATATTCCTATCTATGCTAAAATTATAAGGGATATTTGCATCAAAAATCATGGAAAGAAGAGGAAGGAACATCATGTCATCAAAGTGGTTGGACAACTATCAAAATTTATATTAGAAATGCCATCCAAATATAATGATCCAGGAAACCCAGTGGTGACTGTAGAAATTAATGGTATTTCTTTGTCAAATACCCTTATCGATCTAGGAGCAACAATAAAGTTTATGATTGTTGACACTATGAGTACGTTGCAACTAAATCATTTAAGGCCAACATAGACCTTGTTGGAATTGGAAGACAAATCAGTCATTATCCCAGTAGGAAGCCTAGATGATGTAACAATTACCTTATCCTCTTGGGAGTATCCAGTGGAATTCTTGGTAATTCATTCAAAATCCTCAAAACCTGGACATCTAGTTGTTCTTGGTCAACCTTGGTTGGCCACTACTGATGCATTTATTAGTTGTCGGTCTGGGGAGATGACAATTTCTAATGGAACCCACAGTCAGAAACTTGTTCTCGTTCCAATTGCATAACCAGCCACTGAAGTTATTGTATGGATGGAGAGTCCCTATGGGGAGGAGAACTATTCTCAAATCATGTTAACACTTGAGCAAGCAAAGGGAGTTCAAGAACAAACTAAAGAACAAATTTTAAGCCTATTTTTAGCCAATACATAATGCATTGAGTATCCTCAATCTTTTCTGGAATTCACACATATTTTAATCCCTGATTTTTAGGAGGTTTGGAATCCCTCCAATTCTACATTATTTACTATATCATCAATAAGTGGAGAAGAGAATTCAAATGTTTGGACTATTGAAATCAGTCCCAGGAAATACCTGTCTATAAATTCTGGCCTAGAATCAGATCAACAACAAATATTTATCCAAATGATCCAAGGACAGTCTAGTTCTTTTGCATGGGATTACTCTGATATGAAAGGAATTCACCATGATACTTGTATACACCATATTTACACCAATGATCAAATCAAACCTGTTAGGAAGCCCCAAATAAGAATGAGCCCAACCTTAAAAGACATAGTGAAAGAAGAGCTCCAAAAATGCATGCATGTCAATTTCATTTACCCTATTTCAGATAGAAAAAGGGTGTCTACATTAGTCATTGTCCACAAGAAGAATGGAAAATGGATAATTGTGTGGACTTCAAGGAGATGAACAAGGCTACCTATAGAGATTAATTTCCTTTACCTTTCATGGACCATGTCTTGGACACCTTGTCTAGGAAGAGGTACTTTTCTTTCCAAGATTAGTTTAGTGGGTATAATCAAATCAAAATTTCCTCTGAAGATCAGGAGAAAACCACATTCACTTTCCAATGGGGTACTTATGCTTATAGGGTTTTCTCATTTAGGTTGTGTAATTCCCATGCCACCTTTAAGAGGGTTTTCCTAGCCATTTTTTTTATTTAACCCATGACTATGTAGAAGTCTATATGGACGACTTCACGGTATATGGGGATGATTTTCAACAAGCATTGGATAATTTGGAGAAAGTATTGATTAGGTGTAAAGAGACTAATCTCTCCCTTAGCCATGAAAAATCTAGAATGATGCTCACTGAGAGGACTGTCTTGGGTCATCATATTTTCAATACCTGCATACGGGAAGATCTTGCTAAAATTGACATTATTTCTCAAATCAGAATCCCTAGCTCACAAAAAGAAGTTAGAAGATTCTTAGGTCATGCTGGATATTATAGGAGATTCATTCAAAATTACACAAACTTAGTTTCCCCACTGTTCAAATTATTATCAAAGGAGGCCGAATTCCATTGGGATGAGAAATGTCATATTTCTTTTGAAATTTTAAAGAAAAATCTTTCCAGTGCCCCTGTGTTAAGAGGAACGAATTGGTATCTTCCCTTTCATATCTGCACTGATACCTCAGATACTAATTTGGGAGTCATTCTAGGACAGAGAGAAAAACAACTCCCCTATGCTATCTACTTTGTCAGCAAAAATCTCTACCCTACTAAAGTGAATTACACTGTCACTGAAAAGGAATTCTTATCAGTGGTTCATTCCATTAATACATTCAGACACAACATAATAGGGTATGAGGTTTTTGTACACACAGACCATTCAACTATTAGATTTTTAATGAATAAGCCTGTGACAAATGCTAGAGTTACTATATGTCTACTACTATTGCAAGAATTCAATATTACTATCATTGATAGACCTAGCAAATATAACCTTGTTGATGATTTCCTATCTAGACTCATTTATACAGGTGATAATGCCCCAATGGATGAAAAATTTCTAGATGAAAGTTTGTTTTCTATTTCTACTTACATTCATTGGTATGCAGATGTGGAAAACTATCTTGTAACAGGGAAATTACCTCAGAATTTGTCCCTCCGAGAAAAACAGAGGATTATTCAACTGAGCACAAATTATATCTGGAATGATGACTGCCTATATCGTACAATACCTGATTTGGTGATTAGAAGATGTGTATTGGAATATGAGATGTATGATATCTTCAAAGCCTGCCATGATGGCCCATGTGGAGTCCATTTTTCTTATAAGAGGACATTATACAAAATACTGCAGACAAGCTACTATTGGCCCACCATTTTCAGGGATGAAAAGAAATATGTGTCCAGTTGTGATGATTGTGAGAGGATGGGGAAACCAAAAGAAAGTGATGAGATACCTCTCCAAGCTCAAGTAGTAATTGAACCATTTGAGAAATGGGCTTTGGACTTTGTAGGAAATATCAACCCCATGTCTAGAAGAAGAAGGTATATATTGGTCTGTACATATTATGTGACTAAATGGGTAGAGGATAAAGCTTTGTACTCTGCAAATGAACAATCAGTTGTTGATTTTCTATTCGAAGACATATTTACCCATTTTGGTGTGCCTCAAGAAATAGTGACAGACTAAGGAACCCAATTTACCTCCAATCTGGTCAAAGATATTACTGAACACTATCAAATTAAACATATGAAATCCTCACCTTATCAACCCTAAGAAAATAGACAAGTGGAATCAACCAAAAAAGTGACTTCCAAGATAGTTCAGTTACACCATAAATATTGGGTGGATTAGTTTCCTGAAGCCTTATGGGCCTATAGAACAAATTGGAGAAACACAACATGCCATACACCTTATGAGTTAGTGTATGGGAAGCAAGTGTTGCTTCCCATAGAATTTAAAGTAAAAACTTTCACGACTGCTATGCAATTGGGAATGGATTTGGATGAAGCCCAAAAATAGAGGATACTGCAGGTAAATGAACTTGATGAAATCAGGCAAGATGCTCTGCAGAGGACTACACTTATTCAAGAACAAAGGACCAAATGGCATGAAAAGTATATCAAGAAGAAATATTTTCAGTCTGGTGATTGGGCCCTTCTATATGATAGTAAGTTCAAGAGTTTCAAAGGTAAATTGTCAACTCGATGGTTGGGACCTTATGAAGTAGACACAGTTTATGACAATGGTTCAGGGAAGATAAAGACTATTGATGAAGATCAGACCTCCTTTGTTGTGAAAGGGAATCGATTGAAAGTATATAATAAGCCTCTATCTAAAGAATATTTTATCAAACAAGTTTTTTAGAATTTTGAAATGCAATTGGTAAGCAAGAGGGGTTCCCCTCCCACTGAACCACCATTGTAAGTTTTGTTGCGTGATTTGATTTAATTTTGTACATACATGTATATATAGGTGTGTGTTAGATAGTGATTCATTTTTTGGTTTTACTGAAAAAGGCATAAGCTGATTATATTCTCATGTAGATAAGAAATAAGGAGGATGTCTCCCATAGGTGAGTTTATTCCTTTACCCAACCCTGGTAGATTACTCATGGGAAAGGAGCCAAAAGGAGTTTTCTTTAAGTTTTTCAGACTCTTAAAAATTGAAAACACCGGCGAGCATTAACTAACCCGATCTCGAGAAAAGTCCATAGGTGTTATGGATAAATTCGTAGGTGCGGACACTAACCAATCTCCCCAAGATCCACCTGGATCTGGAACAAAATGTGATAGAATACTACTCTTTCCCTAGATCTAACTATTGAATGGAACTAAGAGAAATGGATGAATTACATACCTTATGAACGCTCTCCTTTAATCTCTGTTGGTCCTCGCTCTGCTCCGATGCTCTTGTGTTGTTCCAATCACAACAACACAAACCAATCACAGCAAAAGCATTAATCTA
>JZKD02S2150364.1:926875-938982 GCA_000966675.3 Picea glauca
TGATATATATATTGTGTAAAACAATCACAACAAAGACTCTTGTTTCTATATTTCTCTCACCACTTTTTGCACACATTTCACACAACTAGTCTGACATCATAGGGGAACCACAGAATCCCCGTCGTTCACGATGCTTGCTCAATCTCCCTCCTATCTTAGGGGGAGTATCTGGTCGTACCCGCTCATCGGTACCTCCTTCACACACTCCTGTGAGTGCTACTATCTTAGGATCAGCTTTGCTTGGTTCTACATTACTTGGGTCAACTTCCCAAGGTCATCCATTCACTCGCTCTCCTTTACAAGGAAGTGGGGGACCCACTTCCTCTCAAGGAGGGAGCACCAACCCACCTAGTCCCCATAAAGGGTTAGGTTCGCAACACACTATGGCTGGAACTAATCCTCACACCTCACTAAAGATGCCATACTTGGCCTCTCTCAACATACCGTATCTCACCAAACTCACGAATGATCCTATATTGCATGACACCACATGGCCTGCAATGCCTACCAAACTTCCTTCAGACATACCAAAGTTTGAAGGAAAGGTAGGGGATGACCCCGCCAACCATGTCATCACCTTTCATATATGGTGTTCTTCCAATAGCATTATGGATGATTCCATCAGACTGTGATTATTTCAATGCACACTTACTGGCCCATCAGCCAAATGGTATGTCGAAGAAAAATCAGGGTCCCATACGACCTTTGAGTCCTTGGCCAAAGCATTCTTGACATTTTTCCAATTACCAATCCACAATGACAATGGTCTAGAACTACTGTCTAAATTCGAATAGACCTCAGCCACCCATATCGCTGACCACATTCATGAGTGGCATAGGCGACGTAGTTTGTGTAAAGCAGAAACCACCAAGCAATAGTGCCTTGACTGGTTTCTTAGATCACTTGTCGCTCTCCTTGGAAAATATGTCGCTTCCACATTCCCTCAATCTAAAGAGGAAGCCATCAGTAAGGCCCAACAGTATGACCTCATCTATGCACAGTAATGTTACTTATACACAGTACTTCCTGATCTTCCAAAACCTGTGCCATTTGGCCAAGACAAACTTGGGATGTCTCATTCAGCAGACGGACTAATCGGTGCCACCACACGCCATGGTCCACAACCCCAACCACCACCGATGTATGGAACACCTAAATACCCACCGGTATATGGGGGCACTCCTTATTACCCCCCACCCTCTTATCAACAGCCATATCATGTTTCTATACCTCCACCCATCAGTGGACCACCATCGGCACCCCCCATACATCCACCTACTCCCACAAGCAGTGGTACTCCCTCGACATCAACTTATAGTACTAGTGAAATCACTACACCTTCCTATGTGCCTTATGGATCGGTACCACCACAAAATCCATACTTCCCCTTTCCTGGTCCTCCAAAACCCATGGCTCCCCCACATCCACATGCGGGGGTGAATTTTGTTCAACCTTCCGCTGCTCAACAATACCAGAATTTTGAACAATTAAATACAGCCAACCCAACTCATCCATCGAACAATAACAGGAAGAAAGGATGAAACAGGAATAACAACAATCCTATTCAAGGCAGGAATCAACCCCCACAGCACCAACCACCTGGGGGCAACCAGAACCAAGGTAACCAAAACCCCCAACAGGGCAATAACAACAAACGCCAAGGGAGAAATAATGTTAAAACCATCCACCCTTGTGCTCTTTGTGGTGATTTCAGACATTACACTCACCATTGCCCCTAAATCGCTGATTTCAAATGGTTGAAAGACTCGGGTAGTCTTCCCCCTACCCCTGCACAAACTGCCCCTCATCAGGCACCACAACAGTATGTGCAACAACCCCCTCCCACCGTACTGCAAAATCCTATTCCACATCAATGCGTGATAAACACCCAACAGGATGCACATCATCCCCCACCACAAGTGGGACAATACCACAACCCTAACAATCCAGCAAAGCGTACCATTCTCCTCACCAGTGAGGAAGAAATCCTTCTGCAAACACGAAATCATCAGTATCTAGCTGAGTCTACTCCTATCTCTCTAGAGATAAACCCTACACCAATGGGATCCCCTTTGGTGATCCCTCGCCCTTCCGTTGAACCACCATTACGCATCCCTCGCATCCCCTTGCGCAGGAATGTCCACAACCCACAGGCTAGGGCCGCCCACAACTATAGCCTGGTCGACAACTTAGCACAATCCTCGGCTGCCATGTCAGTCTTGGAAGTCCTCCAAACTTTTCCTACACAGCGGAAATCTCTACTTTCCACCTTGGGAGCAGTCGACCCTGCTGATACTAAAATCATCACCTTTGATCTTGATAGTTGCGAACCTCATCTTCCTGCCTTGGTTGCCATTCAAATACCAGTCAAAATAAGGAACATCACGGTTCATCAGTGTATCATCGATGAAGGTGCATCAACATGCATCATGTCCAAAACAGTATGGCAGAAGCTTGGTTCCCCAGAACTCATACCCTCTGCCATCACATTACGAGCTTATGACGGATGACCATCATCTCCCGAAGGGCTCTTTCAAAATGTCCCCGTTGAACTGGGAGGCAAAACCATTCTCATTGATATCGAAGTTATCGACGCCCCACTCGACTACAATATATTGTTCGGATGTAGCTACATGTATGCTATGAAGGCAGTGGCATCATCCGTCTTTTGGACAATCATGTTCCCCCACAACGAAAAGATTGTGACCATCGACCAAGTCTCACATTATGAGCCCAACCCCTCTGCCAATCTCGATAACATTCTTCCCCTCATCCACACCAAAGATGCATATCCACTCATTGAGATGGGTCCTGGAATTTTTAAAGATCCATCCTTGTTAGGGACGTACCATGGAGCACCACCACTCCTTCCCCCTAATGAAGTATGCATCGTCTCATCTAACGAAACTCACACGGAGGATGCTCATCCTCCACAGGAGGCTTCAGCCATGCCCGACGTCTCAATAGTCGCAGCACCACTCCAGACAGAGCCTCCTGCGCACTCGTCGACCTCAACAGTCCACGAATCCACATCCCCTCAAGGGAATAATCCCACTTGGGAGAGATTCCCCCAAACCCTCACCCAAATTCCCTTCTTTTACCCTCCACCAGGAATCGAAGCTTTTTCAGGTAGCCTCAACGCTCACACTACCTAATATGGTGTTAGCGATCCCAGTTTGGTATTTACACGCACCAGAGATGGTCCCTCGACCACAGGAAGGACTTCCCATGACAGTTCCCATCCTTACCCCCATTCCCCCCCCACTCACTAAACCCCTTCTACAGCTGGGGGTAGGAGGAAGAAGAAAGAGCCCACCACTCCACTTCCTCCATGCATCCCACCACCTTGCGCACTATGTGAGAAAGAGGGCCACCAAACCAATAATTGCCCATCACTACCTGAATTAAGGAATTTGATTCCCCCCAATCAAATTCCCACAACACCCATCGCTACTACTAGTCCCACCACTACCACCAATCCTTCCAGTAGTAAAGGGTTGAGGACCAAATATGCTTGTGCTATATGTTCAGAGTATGGCCATTACACTCATCATTGCCCAGCACTGCCACGCTTTCGGCAGACGTTAGCGGCTGTACGCCAGAACTTCCAAAACAACCCACACCCTACTACGTCCTCTACAACAAATATCACTGACATTCGCTATGTCACCACTTCAGTCAACGAACGTATGAGATTCCCTTGTGCTCTCTGTGATTAATTAGCTCATTTTACATACCAGTGTCCTATGATCCTTTCATACAGGCAACGTCAATTGGCTCTGTGTCACCAACCCACTGAGGCAATAATTGACATTACTTTGTCACTCGAGGATCTTCATGTCATTTCTCCAGAGCCCGAGGCACTCCCAACGCCTCCCTGGTTCTTAAATGACGTCTCTGAGGAAATCCCCTCAAACCCCCTGGACGACCCCCCGTACCTACCCTGCCCAAAAATTGGAAACCTATTTCTATGCAGGATGATCATACCACTAACCTAACACTAGAAAACCACCAGTCGGATACCTCGTGCTCCCTGAAACTCCAAATCTCCTCTGCAATCTGCTCGTCTAGTCACTGTAGCAATAGGTACAAATGAGGTGGCAATGTGGGCCCTACAGCTATATATAGGCCTTTTGCCAAACTTCCACTCACCATTCCGGGAGCCCACAGTGTCCATTTTTCAAACCGTCTTTAGCCACGGGATTAGCGTCCCGCCACCTACATCATAGTTGTCCCTGGGTCACTTTTCATTCTAAGCCCCCAGGGCACCTTGTTTTCATATCCTGGTCAGGTACGCACGCGCATTGTCACATTTGTCAAATACATGCTCATACCTTTGATTCTCTTCAGATATTGTTCACTTTGTGTATTTGGTTGTTATGTGCGCAGGTACTTGCTCATCGATCATCAACATCATCCCTTCAGGTATATATATTCAGCACTGGCATGTAGCCTCTCCCGTTGTATTTCATTTACATTTCCAGTCACACCCGCTGATATTGGCCTTTAGGACCCTCCTTCCCGGCTCTGCAGTACCCATACCTCCATTTTTGCATCTTCGGTACTGTACCCCGGTAGCATTCGTACCCACATGAGTTGTCTCATTCATAGCACCTTTTGGCACTTTTGACACTCATGATGTTATTCATTCCCTTTAGGGATGGGATTCCCGATAGTCTTTCATCATGTCGCGAATCAGCCACATACTCCTTCTCTTCATCTTGCTAGCTTTCCCACACGGACTCCCAGATTATCTCTTTATGGTTCTATTTTTCACCAGCACCTCCGCAGAATCATGAACCCTCCATTTCATACACCATCAGTTTTCCCATCTGCGAACCTATCTTCACTTCACCTACCTCATATAGAAACTCACCAATGGGGCCCCCACCCTTCATCAGTTTTCCCAGAAAATTCTGCCCTCCCTGGGGCATGCATTTTACACTGGGGCACTCGTTTCTGTATTTGTACATTTCTCCCCAAACTTATTCATTATTTATTGTACAAACACCTTTATTTTCAGTCATTTCCTTTTGTCATCACCGTTGGTGACTTGCTTCCTTTTTTGGCCACACACAACCCATGTCACCCTTGGTTGGAGCATTGCTTCTCATCTACCCTTGCCGGCATCATCCATATCTTCATAATACTACCCAGGTCACTTACCTTTACCCTCTGAATTTGTTCACCTTGTCCCACCTCTGGCACAACTTATCATTGGTCTTGTCGTCCCCCTGACACTCGACCTTGTCACACGGTTGCGGCCACTCATTATATCATACACCCTCCAACCAAGGGCAGTCTTGAGTCTTCCCACTTCTTGACTTCGTCCATGTACCTCTGCCACTTCCTCACCTCAGTAGATTCCATGAATCCCTTTTCTTCTGGGAGTCGCGTCCCCCTTTTTTGTCAACATCAACACAATTTTCCAGAAGGGCGACAGTATCTTGATTCTCATTTTCCATTCAATGAGAGATCTCAGACGGCACAGGGGGACACACCATTTCTCCCTGATGTCGTTGACCCCCATAACATTCGACACCAACACTTTCTCATGTTACGGTGAGTCTTACTTTGCGACTATTGCAATTATTTTTATCACTTTCCGAAGACCTCTGAACTTGGGAGGGCCATCAATGCTCGCATCACCGTCGCTGCTTATTACCGCGATCATTGCCTATTGTTCAGAGTATGTTCCTTTGTAGAATTGTCTTTTGCCTTTATCATTACCTCCCTCGAGGGCGTTGTAGTTGTCTACACCAACACTTCAGTCATTTTTTTTTCAGAGTTACATAACACGAGCATTGGGCATGCCCGCCTCGTTTGTACATAGTTGTATATTGTTACGCACCTTATGGAAGGTTGGGTTCTACCGGTTCCTTTCTTCTCCAACGGATTTCTCTACATGGTCCCACGATTTCTCTCCCTTACAACAACATTCTCAGTAGAAGAAACATTGATGGATTTCGGCTATACGTCTGCTCCTAACCTCATCCATCAGGGGGCATCTGTTATCACTGAAATTTCATCCGCACATGGTGACAAGAACTCAGCATCGTCAAAACAGGAATGAAGTCATTCATGGAACTGGATTAATTTCACAGCATTGCAAAAGGGACAAAAACTATACAAAGTAACCAAAAATTGAAGGGCGCTTTACATAAGACTGGTGCGTGTGCATATGCGCGAAACAAAAATGTACAATGCGCGCATGCGCGCACGATGCGCGACTGTGAGCGAAACAAACCGCACACCTGCTAAACGACACATTTATTGAATTGGTCGTCCTCCCAACCACTTCTGGACCAGCTCCCAACCTGATTTGACCATCAAATATGAGTTGAATCTGCATGGTAGGCTGGTCAAAGACCTAATTGAGCCCTAAAGAGCCCATTTTCACACCTCAAAGGAGTTACATAATCACCCAATGCTATGCTATAAAAATCCATGAAGAAACACCATTTTCTCAAGGAATTTCATGTATTGTTATGCTGCTAAGATTGTTAAGGACTCATTCTTTGACAATAATACATTGGCATCATTTCATAGAGCCATTCACCTCTCCATTGAGTGGATGTGCTAGGAGTTCTTTCACTATCATTTTCAATTTTCTTATTGTAAGGAGAGAAAGTTTGTGAGGGCCTCAAGAGCCTTCCATTGGAGAAAGGAGGAACCATAGTTCTCTTTCTTCATTGTGCTTTGATTTCATCAATCGATCAGTCCAAAAACATTGGTGATATTGGTCTTTTTGTGTTTATTATTTCTTTTTCCATATGCTCATAGTTTTAGTTTGTTTTAATTTAATTCTTTCTTACAGTTTTGTTTTGTTTCTTCTAACTCTTTCTTCCATAGCTGCCATGCTCTGCAAGACCCAACAGGGCATGTAAGCCCTTTATTTGCTCACCAAGTGACGAATTGGGTGCAAATAGCCTGTCATTCCTGCTAAGCTTCCATCAGATATTCCGAAATTCGATGGCAAGGCCAGAGAGGACCCTAATAATCATGTCATGACCTTTCATTTATGGTGTTCGTCCAACTCTTTGATGGATGACTCCATTCGCCTACGTCTTTTTCAAAGAACTCTTACTAGTTCCGCTGCGAAGTGGTACATTGAATTGCCATGAGGTTTCTTCTCCGATTTTAACACCCTGGCTATGGCTTTTCTTACACATTACCAGTTACCGATCCATTATGATACTGGGACTAATATTTTAAATTCTTTTAAACAATCTAAAGGCACTCATATCTCGGATCATATACATGAGTGGAGACGGAGACGACGTCTCATCAAACTTGAGCTCCCTGATCAGTTACTGGTCGAATGGTTCACGAAATCCTTTGTGAACGATATTGGTAAAGAAATCGCCATGGGTGGCATTGTTACGGAGGATCAAGCTATAAGTCGTGCCCAGTATCTTCATCTCATTTATTCACAAACGGGAACATTGTACGATTTTCTCCCTGACCTATCCCGTCCTGGTACTTCCAGTGATTCAACTACTCCTGTTGCCTCGCATGCAGTTGATGGTGTGATTGGTTCTACCCATACCCACTCACATTTTGTTTCCAATACAACCCCTAAATCTACATCTTCTAACGTTCAAACTACTCCATCTCCTGCCCCTCCCGCCGGTAAAACCTCTGAGGTAAACGTTGTTCAATCTACCCCGACCGGTAAAGGTAAATATAAAAAAGGGAGAGGCAAGAATAAGGGGGGTAAGAATAACAATACAACCGAACAAACTACAAATTCTCCTGTTGAAGAGCAGGATAAGCGCAAACCACGGTACCCTTGCCTTATCTGTAGAGACGATCACTATACAAAGGATTGTCCTCGACATGCCGAAGTTTCTAAGTTCCTTCAAGGAACGCCCAAGCCACCTACCCCGACAGTCTTGTCTCAACCCTTCCCGTCTCAGCAACAAACCTCGTTGGTCATCCATGACCAACCATCTACTTCTACGACATCATATGTTTTGATGTGCTCCGGTGATTCTAAGAAGAACGACATTGCAATTGCAACTAGAGCTAAAGACTATACTCCTTCTAATGAGAAGGTTGATGATTGACCTCCTGATCTGGTACCAACCTCTCCACCGAATCCACCTACGAACGGTCCTCTTCATCTCGAACGACCGAGTCTTGATACAGTCCTACGACCCCCAAAAGGTGTTGTTCTCAAGTCGGCTTTTAATCCTCACGCTCGTGCGGCCCAGAACTACAGTATAGTGGAAGATCTAGCCCAAGCACCTTCAGTGATGTCTGCCCTTGAAGTCCTTCAGTCTTGTCCTGCACAACGAAGGGATCTGTTGAAAGCTACAAGTGGAATTGATCCTACAGATTCGAATTTGATAGTCTTTGACTTGGACAAACATGTTCCAAGGTTACCTCCTCAGCTTGCTTTTCAGATACAAGTTATTGTTGCCGACAAGAACATTTGTCGCACTGTTGTTGATGAGGGGGCCTCTACATGTGTAATGTCTCTTACTTGTTGGAAAGCCATTGGCTCTCCTCCGTTAACAGAATCAAAAAATACTCTGAAAGCCTTTAATGGCTCGGGTTTTAGGCCTTATGGAATTCTTTCCTCGTTTCCTATCACTCTAGAAGGTAAGACCGTCCAAGTTGAAGTGGAAGTTTTTTGATTCTCCCTTAGATTACAATCTTCTTCTTGGTCGTAGCTGGGTAGATTCTATGCGCGTTTTTGTGTCAATGCTTTGCTGTGTCTTACGATTTCCTCACCGGGGAAAAGTTGTTACAGTTGATCAACTCGCCTTCTTTAATTCTGATACTCGCACTGGCAACGTGCCATTTATAGCTAAGACCCCATCGGGTTACGAGAATGTTGGATTCGGTCTTTTAAAAGACTCTTCATTAATGAGTACTTTTCCCATACCACCACCACCTGATATTCTACGCCCGTCTGTTGCTTCGATTAATATGATCTTCGTTGTACCTCATGAACTTCTGGTGTATTTTGACCCTTGGATAGTCCCTGATCCAGGAGATAATGCTCGTTTCGGCGACGTCATGCCGTTAAGTCTGATTGAGTCGGCTTATCAAGCCATTCAATCGGCAACCCCTTATGTACCCTTTCTTGAGGAGTTGTCTCCTGATCCTTTTCGTGTCATCCTTCCCACTGACGAGATGATCATGTCCCTCATGGCCAATTCGCCTTGGGACGATGGGAATCATCGTTCCATATTGTTTTTGGAACAGCACACTCTCGAGAACTACCAGCGGATTTCGACCCCGTCGACCGTTGTTGTCATATCGACGGTTCCCGGATCTACACGTGATGTGTTTGCAGAAGGGAACCTCAGTAATATTTCTCCCACGATTCCCATTGATATTTCAGTTAAACCTGGGATAGTTGAAAATGTTCACATTGGAGCTTTGTGTTCTCCCGAAGAAATTGTCACTTATACTTCCTTGTTTAAAGAATTTCGTGATATCTTTGCCTGGAGTTACGAAGAAATGCCAGGTATCGACCCGTCTATCATTGTGCATGAGATAAAGACTTACCCCAGAGCTAAACTAGTCCAGCAGCGCCTCCATCCTATCCATCCACAGAAAGCGGTAGCTATCAAGCTTGAAGTTGAAAAACATCTTAAAGTCGGTTTCATTTATCCCGTGGCTTTGACAGAATGGGTTTCCAACCCTGTACCGATTGCTAAGAAAGGTGGTAGTATACATGTTTGTATCGATTATCAGGATATTAACAAAGCCTATTCGAAGGACAACTTTCCGACCCCTTTCATCGACCAGATCGTCGATGACTGTGCCGACAGTAAAATCTTTTCCCTCATGGATGGATTCTCCGGCTATAATCAGATTAACATCACTCCTGAGGACCAGCATAAAACCACTTTTATTTGTCCTTGGGGTACTTTCGCCTATAGAAAACTTCCGTTCGGTCTTAAGACCGTAGGTGCGACATTCCAACGTGCTATGTCTTATGCGTTTCAAGATATAAAGCATATCGTTCAACCGTATTTGGATGATTTTCCAGCTCATTCTTTACGCCGAGTCGATCACCCCAATCATCTCTGAGTAATTTTCGTTCGTTGTTGGTTCTATCGCATTCATCTAAACCCTCATAAATGCATCTTTTGCGTAGAGTCTGGCCGTCTCCTCGATTTCATTGTTTCACGTCAGGGGATCTGGGTAGATCCTATTAAGGTTGAGGCAATTCTCAATCTTCCTCCTCCTTCTTCACTGCGCCAGTTACAAAGTTTGCAGGGGAAAGCAAACTTTCTTCGTTGTTTCATACCTAATTACGCCGAAATTACTCGTGGTTTTACACGTCTTCTAAAGAAAGGTTCAGAGTTTGTCTGGGATAAAGTTGCCAACAACGCCTTTGAAGCTTTAAAGTTGTCCCTCACGAAAGCTCCACTTCTTTTCCCTTTTGATTACAGTCGGGATTAGTTTCTTTATCTAGCTTCTTCCGAGTATACTATCGGCATGGTCCTCGTTCAGGAGGATGATGCGCATGATGAACATGTTATATATTACTTGAGTCAAAGTCTTACTTCCACTGAGATCAAGTATCAACATGTTGAAAAACTGGCTTTGGCTGCTGTTCAAGCAGTTCAACGTTTTCACCATTACATTCTCTCCAGGAAAACTACAGTGATTTCACATTGTAACCCCATGCAGCATATTTTGACTCGTCAATTGCTGGGGGGAAAGTACTCCAAGTGGATTTTCATTCTCCAGGAGTTAGACTTGGAATTCGATTGTGCCACGTCGAAGAAATCCTTAGTTTTTGCTGAGTTGATTTGTGATTTTCCCCACTCCGCCACGGAAAAAGTAGCAGTCGATTCGTTACCTGACGAATCACTTTTCCTTATCAGTAATGATGATATTTGGTACAGAGATATCATTATATATCTCCAAACTCAAACTTTCCGGCCTGCTTTGTCCAGTAATGAACGATGTCGTATACGTTATCAGGCTCACTAGTACATTATCCTCGATGATACTCTTTACCATCGAGGCATTGACTCTGTCTTTCGGCGTTGTTTGACTTTTGATGAAGATGAGAAAGCTTTGAATGACTGCCATTCAGGAGCATGTGGTGGTCATATGTCTAGGTATGCTACTGCCTAGAAGATCTTACGTGCAGGATACTTTTGGCCTTCTTTGTTCAATGACTGCATTACTGCTGTTCAGAAGTGTCATGCCTGCCAGACCTATAATCAGAAGATTCAGTCGCATCCTGCTCCCCTTCATCCTGTAGTCTCAGTAGGTCCTTTTGCTAAATGGGGCATTGATTTTATGACATGTCACCCTCACTCGGCCGGGGGGCATGGTTATATTACTGTAGCTGTTGGTTATTTTACAAAGTGGGCCGAGGCAATGCCGACATTCGATAATACTGGGAAAACTGCAACACTTTTTCTTTTCAACCATGTCATCACTCGTTTTGGTGTTCCTCAGGCTATCATTATCGATCACGGTAGTCATTTTAGGAATTATATGATGTCTGAACTTACAGAGAAGTTGGGCCTTCGTCATGATAGCTCAACACCCTATTATCCACAGGCTAATGGCCAGGTCGAAGCAATAAATAAGGTTCTTATAACTATGATTCGACAGATGATAGGAATACATAAAACCAACTGGCACACGATGTTGTTCTTCGCATTGTGGGCATATCGAATATCTGTTAAATCCGCTATGGGATTTACACCCTTTCGATTAGTTTATGGCATGGAAGCCATTCTGCCAATAGAATGTGAAATGCCTTCTTTGAAGCTAGTTGTAGAGCTCTTACCCAATACTTCTGCCGAAGAGGAACATCTGTTGTATTTGATGCGATTAGACGAGACCCGACGTGATGCCACTTTAGTAATAGAAGCCCAAAAGAAACATGTTAAGGCACAGTATGAAAAGCATGTCAAGCCTCGTGTTTTCTCTGAAGGTGATCTTGTTCTTCTGTATGAACAAGATAAAGATGTCCTAGGAGCCGGGAAATTTGAACCTATGTGGAGTGGTCCCTACATTGTTAGCAAAGTTTTGGAAAAAGGAGCGTATGAGCTAGTTGATTATGATGGTGTACCTTTGAGTGAACCCAGGAATGGGTTGTACTTAAAGAAGTACTATGC
>JZKD02S2150364.1:955368-973445 GCA_000966675.3 Picea glauca
CTTGTTTTCAAGTGATTTTTGAGGAATTACTCAGCATGGCTTTGGCTAGGAAGAGGCATGAGTTGGCCTGATGCCAGGTAAACCTGTATGGTGCATTTTAGGGTTATAACACCATGAGAAATGACCACTCGCCAATCAAATGAGCACTCTGCTCCTTTGAATTTCCAATCAGTGAAATGATGATCTTTTTCCATGTGTCCTTCTTGGATCAACGGTCAAGATCTTATCACGATTTCGAAACTTCACGGGCCTTCATTAGGCCTGATCAATGGTCCATGAGCTCAATGATTCGACGGTCCAGATCTTTTCATGATCTTTCATATCGCGAGTTCGAATCTCTTTCCTTTGGATTTCCTAATCTGCAAAACTCCAAAATGAAACCTTTGTCGTGCTTTGACTGTTTTCCTCCTTCTGTTCTTATACTATTGATATTGCCATTATCGCTACTCTACTGATCATGCTGATCTTCTCCATCTGATCATGCTATTCTTCACCATCAATGAAAAACACGCATTCTCTACCCCTGTCTTCACCATCAATGACAAACACACATACTCTGCCTTTGTCTTCGCCATCAATGACAAACACACATACTTTGCCTCTCTCTACAAACATGCCAAGAGGTTTTTCAGGATTGAGCTTCTCAATGATTTTTGAAGGCATGTTTGAGCCCCCAAAATGAATCTCCTCAACGATACCTTTCCAATGGTCTATCATGTGTCTAAAACGGATATCGTATGCAAAAGTTACGACCCCAAGAAGTTGATGTACTAGCTTACCCAAACAGGGCCCACATGACTTTTGGCACTTCATCTTCTAGGGTTTTGGGCATTCCTGTTTATTGTAAAAAGGCCTTTAGAGCCTCATTGTAATCATCTTCTTGCAAATGCGAGTAGCCATCACATCTCTTCTCAGAGATAAGCTGCCACCATTCTAGCGAGTCTTTCACTCTGTATTTTATAGTCTCTGTACATTTATTTCATTAATATAAATCGTGTATTACTGTATCTTTGTGTTTATGGTTTCATCTCTGATACATTTTTTTTATATTATTGGATATCCATGATATCTCTATGCATTTCTTTATTATATCTCCACTCTCATTTCGTGCCAAAAATAATCTGGATCAGTGGTATCAGAGCAAGTTGCTCTTGATCATTTTTTAGTGCATGTCCCCGACGACGTCCGAGTATAACAAGTTGGGTCTCGAGATTATCTCTCTTGAAGAAAATCACTCTCACACACCCAAGAAACCCTCAATGGTGGAAGAAAAGAAAAACAATAGAGAAGACGATCCTATCAATATGTTGCTTGAGCAAGCTCTCATGCGACAGAGGGACGAAATGATGGAGAATTTTTCCCACATCCTTCAACGCCTGCCGATAGCAGTAGGAGCATATTCATCAAGCGACCACTTTGGAGGCACCTTGCCTTTTAAGGTACAAGTTAATTTTGATATTCCTATATTTGATGGACAGATAGATGTAGAAGCCCTAGAAAAATGGTTAACTCTGCTAGAAGGTCATTTCTCCGTTCACAATTTTTCCGACAGAGAAAAGATCACCTTCTCATGCCTTAAATATCTCCCTCATGTCAAACATTGGTGGGAAACTTACTGGGAGAAAATTTCCATAGAAGAGTCTGGAATATATGGGGCCGAGCCCACTTGGGATTTTTTTGTGGATGCAGTAAAGGAACAATATTACCCTGTTGGAAACTATGAGGACCAATACATGAGATGGACCACACTGCAACAAGAGAGGGTCCAAGAAGTTCTAGAGTTCACCAATTCCTTCCTTACTTTGCGCACCAAGATGGGTATCAAAGACTCTAAAAAACATTTGGTTCTGAAATACCATGGAGATCTACACAGATACATCCAAACTAAAATGGATTTTCTGGACATCTCATCACTCGGTGTTTCCTATTGATATGTTGTTAAAATCGAGCAGAAATTTAAGCACTAGAACAAACAGGAGTTCGGGTCTACAAATCCCCAACAACCAAAGTATGACAAAGATGGCCCTAACAACCAGTCTCCCAAAATCCAGTCCAAGCCACAGGAAAAGAAGGGTCATGGGAAGACAAAGAAGGACACCGGAAAATGGTGTGATTTCCACAAAATCCCCTAGAACAACACCGATGAATGTTGCTCAAAACAGTCATTGGTGGCCGAGATCAAAGACAAGGAGTCGAACCCTGATTTAGAAAATACTGGTAAAGGACATATCATTGGCACAGACCCCACTACTATTGTCATGACCATAGGAATTCAACCAGAACAACGAACAGATCCCAAAGAGGGGGAGCACCTTTTTCATTCACAGATGTGGGTGAATGGGACCCCGCTACATTTTATTGTTGATAGCGGAAGCCAGAAGAACCTCATCTCAGCAGAGGTCATAAAACACTTGGGATTATCGACAACACCACACCCACAACCATACAACATTGGGTGGCTTCGCCAAGGAAGAGATCTCCATGTCAACCAATAGTGTTGATTGTCATATGGCATCCAGCCTTTCAAGGATGAGGTAGTATGTGATGTTGCCCCACTGGATGTCTGTGATGTTCTCTTGGGCCAGCCATATATGTGGAGATGCCATGTTGTTTATGAGTCTCGACCCCGCAGTGTCATTGTTTCCCTAGGGGGTCATCTCTATAGAATATCAAAGGTAGTTCCAACTATTGCTCCACCTAAACAGTGCCACAAGGTAGTATCTCATACTGCAAAATTCAGCTTCTTCACAATCTATTCAAAATGGGAACAGAAGGACGTTGCAAAAACTACAGCCTCGCCCCAAGCACCTTCTATCCAACAGAAGCAGGTTGACAAGGTTGCATCAAAGTGCAAATATTCCTTCTACACACTGTCCTCTCATGTAGCTTGACTTGTTGAACAACCTCATCCTCAACCTTGTTGAACGCAATCTCTCCAGCAAGGCAAGCAGCTCACCAAGATGCAGATTCAACAAACGCTTTTCCCTCTCCCCCAGGCACTCAACACAATGGATAACATTTCTTCCTAAGGAGGGAGGATTGATCTAGGTGGATATTGGTGGCCACCCACCTTTTCCAACTTTCTCAAAATATTTTTCTAGCAATTTTGGCAATTTACTATTTTTAGCAGTTTTAACTTTCGTGGCCATTTTGAGGGCCTAAATGAAGGTTTTTCAAGATCGATATTCTCAATTATAGTGAAAGGAATTATTGAGCCCCAAAAATGAATCTCCTCAATGATACCTTTCGAACAGGCTATCATGTGCCTAAAATGGAGATCGTATGCAAAAGTTACGACCCCGGGAAGTTGATGTACTAACTTACCCAAACGGGGCCCACATGACTTTTGGTGCTTCATCTCCTAGGGTTAGGTTTTTGGATGTCTAGGGTTTTTGGCATTCTTTTTTATTGTAAAAAGGCCTTCAGAGCTCCATTGTAATCATCTTCTTTCGAATGCGAGTAGCTGTCACATCCCTTCTCAGAGATAAGCTTCCACCATTCTAGCGAGTCTTTCACTCTGTATTTTTACAGTCTCTGTACATTTATTTCATTAATAGAAATCATGTATTACTATATCTTTGTGTTTATGGTTGCATCTATGATACACTTCTATTATATTATTGGATATCCATGATATCTTTGTGCATTTCTTTATTATATCTTCGCTCTCATTTTGTGTCAAAAATAATCTGGATCATATCACTAGATAATTCTCTTGGTAAAATCATATATTCAAACATTCTAGAAACAAAATTTTACTACAATTGATTGCAAAATAAGATATGACATAGCTATGCTAACATAAAAACATATTCACACATAAACTAGTGGATGCCAACAAGAAATAACAAAACCTAAACATCATTTCCCCCCTTCCCAATGACTCTCCTTTGACTCTATTAGATTATTATTTCCTTGACCTTCTTGGGTGCTAACAAAATGATCCCATTAAGAAAATTCAATGAAGAAGTTGGTCTTTAGATTATTGATCTCATCGATTATGTAGTTCAGTTTACTTCTAGTCCTCTATCGATGTTCACCATGGTTCTGCCAATTGAGGGACTTCCTTTCCAAGTTGGATACAATAGATTCCTTATTGTACAAAAATAGATATATTTTGTACCAAAACACATAATATTTATTTTGTGCAGAACAAGCTTGATGATAACTGTGTTTTTTTTGCAGTTGCATGATGGTCTTTTACAATAACTAAGGTGTCCCCAATGTAATTTAATGTCATACTCTCCATCTCATCGTCATCTCTTTATAGCATTGACCTTCATTTTTATCCCACATATTTGGACTCCAATCCTCTCTAACATGTGTACACAACGAAAGATCATGAACCGAATGATGAAGACTACCATTCTCCATAAAATCATAAATTTATAATCTTCGTTATTTGGATAAACAATAACCAACTAGAAAAAAAAGATTAGGGTGCTTTATATTACCAAAAAATTCAAACTCTACCATTGCCTCCTCATCATTGAGTATTGTTTCATGAACTAGGATATTAACGACCACGTGGAGACCACCTTCTAAAACAACCCTATAGACAGGTCCATATCTTTCTTCTTGCTAGTAATGTTTATTTATTTAAATGAGAAGTCTCATTCAATAAATTGAAAAATGTCATATTCAAAAGGGGTTTCTTAAACATTACCACTGGAACAAAGTTAGCAACATTCACATCTACAACCCATGTAAATGAATCTATCCAAAATAAAAAACGAACAAACATATGTTTCCCTTCTCTACAGGACCTCTTATTTACAAACCATTTTTCTTTTCTTATGCATGCAAATGTTATAACAATCTATAGGAATGCAGAAATAAAGATAAGTGTTAAATGAATTTATTAATGATATGATACACGTATATATATACATTGGTGTGACCTTTGGATTCAACTTCCAATGTCTCTTGGACTCTTGATGATCATTACACTATCACTTGGAATTTTACATTCCGTCAAGTGAATGATATTGTAATCCTAGTGGATTAGGTTTAAAACGTTCCCCCCTTAATCTGAAGGGGTGTATGTGAGTCCAAGGTGAGAGATGATATCTGAAAGTGGGTAGCTGAAATATGGATGTGTACAGTTGCTAATGGATGAATTTACTCTATGAATCTAGTGATTTTTGGTTGACCACAAACCAAATGGATAGTAGAAGTTGATTTCTTCTACTAAATGGTGATGTTGGTTTAAGGAAGACCAAAAACTAATCTAGTGGTTTAATATGACCACAAAATCTAGAACCCTTCTCTAGAATGAATGGTTCCCATAACATTTTGTAATTTAGCTAAAAGATGAAAGTTGTTGTCTTCTTCTAATTGGAAGTACTCTCAAATGTTGGTTTAAATATTACCATAAACTATGATGTAGAATAAGCTAAAAGTCTTCTACCAAGTGGAGGTTTAAGGGAAACCACAAACCATTGTCTAGCAGAAGCTGTAAGTATTCTACTGAGTAGTGGTTTAATGGAAACCAAAAACCAATCACGGTCACTTGTCACACTCACTTGTTACTAATCAATTGATGGGACTTAAAAACTGGAAGCCTGATTGTTAATCGTTAATGTTGTTCCCCCCTTTCAGGGGAAAGATGAGAAGAAAAACATTGTTCCACTACAAGATGAGTCAATACTCAAGAGTGAAACCATATGTATGAATCACATATCTTCTTGACTATTGATGACCATCACCAAGAATTCATCCACCCATAGTGGTTCTTAACTCTTGCAGTTTTCTTATGGTTAAAACATTTTTTTGAAGGATGATGTTTCTTTCTGCATTGATTGCAAGGATGAAGATCAAAGAAATGATCTTCAACATGGCCAACCTGATGATAATGTCAAGATTTCTGAATTTTCTCTTGAAATGGAGCATGTGAATGTGAAATTTCTTAAAGAAATACAACACTCTGAAACTGGATTGGTTTGGTGTAATCTCGATTATGAAAGGTGACATCCTTTTCATATCCCAGTTCTACGCTTTTTATTTATGATTTGTTCCCAAGTTTTGATGATTGGCTTGGAAAGAAAAAGTTGAACTATTCTTGAATATGGACCTGCTCACTGGGTGGCTTTTGTACTGACTATTGGTCTAAATCGACATCAACATCTTCATCATCTTTGAAAATAGGGTTTTGAACAAGGACTAGTTCAGAATGTTGTCGAATATTCTTTCTCTTAAGTGCATAATGAAGGAGTCGAGTCTGAGTTTGAAGTAGTGCTACTTTGTCTTGCGAAACTTTCAAGAAGGTCACAATAGACTACAAATTTTCTTTGTCATTGGTGATTGTATTGTCTAGAGAAGAGAGGATTAGAGTGTTCAGTAACTCTAATAGTTCATCAACTCGAGCCATTTTAAAGAAAGAACACAGGGTTTCTTGCAAATCCACCCTTTAACAATCAGAATAAAAAATGCAACCAGTAAATAGAGGGTGTCGACTTCTACTAAAAATGCACCTATTTATAGGGAGTTGAGTCTGAGTTTGAGTCTGATTTTGGGTGTTGTGTTTCTTCTTAACAATATCCTGAAATTTGGTCTTCAACGACATGGATTTGTCCACCCATGCTTCATTAAAAAAGGCCAAGTGGTGTGGTAATTAGTTCAAGCATTGTGGTTGTGGGTGGATAAGTTGAAGTAGTGTTGGCAGGCACCAATAATTTTGATTCTCATCACAATCAAAGTCCCCACAAAAATATCATATCTTTCTGTAGCTTCCATCACCTCCCATTTGTAAATGTTTATATTTATGAGTTTCGAAGCGATGATTGGGATAAAACCTACCTTATTGAGTTTTCATGTGCATTTTCGTTTATTTTGTTTTGTTTTAAATTCATGACTATAAGCATGAATTTAAATATAAAACTTGGATTGGTTTCATATCTCTTACCTTAGAAATATCATTTTAAAGGTACCCATATATGTTTAAAACTCAAGACTTATGAATTTATTGATTAATACACTATCGAAATCTTTGTGTATTATGGGGATCGAGACTTCATCGGTTATATAGTTCATGGTTGAAACATTTGAATGCACAAGAACCTTGGTTAACTGTTGATATTGTTCTCATGAGTTCAATTGTCATATCGACATTCATGTAAATTAGTACAGGCATGTTTTACTTGCATTTTCGTTTCACCTTGCTGGCCCGAAACTTTAATGAGACCATTCATTATGCGTATGGGGTTTTGTACTCTGTAGGGTTTGGCACTCATCATGAGAAATGGTTTGGAGTTTAGCGAACCCTTTGGTTGTTTTTTTCCCTAACTCTCCTGTCTGAGTTATGATAACCCCCAGACTCTGCGATTTTCATGCCATTACATTCTGCTTAGACCTATCTCTGCTGATCATCCATTGGAAGCCTAAACCTATCCCTTGTGATATCAGTTGTATCCTTGTCACAGTGGTAATGGCACCCATGGTTCATATCGAGCCGAATGGATGCCAAGCTTTGCTATCCCATGATGACGCTATTGACGACCTCAAGGCTCATGGGTGGGATGTGTTCCTCAAGCAGTTTGAGCGCTACAAACTCTCAGTTGCACAAGCCTTTGCATAGACTTTCGACGGTTTTAGGGCCAAGGTTGGGGATGTACAGTTGGAATTAATAGAGGATTTCATGAGCAAGGTGACCAGACTCCCATTGAAAGGTGAGGGTTGGTTTAAGAATGCTAAAATAGAATATGTCCCGTGGATTTTATTCATGGCTTCCCGCAAAACCACTTGTTGTACAAAAGGTATTCCTATCACTTTGCTAAAACCTAGATGGCACAGTCTCCTTTTAATTCTGAAGCAATTTGTTACATGTGAAGGCTGATATGGGATGGTTTTTCTGTACCACATCTGGTTGCTTATGATTTTCATAGGGTTTGAGTTGGATATGCATTTTTACCTATTAATGAGTCTTTACAAAACATCTAGGTGCTTTAAGAGACAGAGTATCAATTCGATTTTGTTTCACCATGGACTCGTTAAAATCTTGTTGGTTTATCACCTGTCGAAAATAGGAGACAATTGGGAGACCTTTCTGAGATGAAATGGCTTCAGTCAGGTCGACGATACAGTCAATCCTCATTTAATTGTAAACCCTAATTTAGACAGACCATTGACTGAAAGACAGGTCGTCAATTCGCTTAATGGCTCAGAATGTAATGAACCATTTTTTGTTGTTGATGAAACCCTTGTGGATAAAGAATTACCATTTAGGTTTTCACTTAGAAGATATCTGGAACAAGTAATTGTTGAATTAAAAGAAAAGGATCGCCCTGTGCCTATGAATGATTCTAGTTTAAACGATAATGATAAACCTGTTGTAAAGAATTTACGTAAGAGAAATAAACCACAGAGCACGGATTTAAGTTTAAGGAATAAGAATGATGGTCGTGTGATTTCTAGAAAACTAAGAAGTTGAAAGAGTAATCATATGAACTTGATCGATCCGATCGAGATCAATGATCGGTGTTCATATCATGAGATAAACGATTTCTTGGCTCGTGAAGACCCATAAAATCATTGTTCCAGGAAAGAGGTTGTTACCCATGTTGAACAATATGACTTCATGACTAATTTACCCCCATGTCTTAAGTGAAAACAAGGTTTTTTAGGTATCGGTCACGACCTGGAACAAACCATAGGTAAACATGAAGCACCCGTTGTTGACTATGTTCCACGTCTATCTTCCATTACCTCGGTGCACTATGATAGCTGTCTCGACTGGATAGAGAGTTACTATACAAATATCCCGCTCTTACAGGCACGAGTCAAACGCTTGGCTGCTCAGAATGCTCTGTTGAAACAAGAGAGCCTTGACTTGAAGGCACACACAGAGAGGAAGAATAAACAATTCAAGAGGGTCGAGAATATAATCATTAAGAACACAACCAGTTTCAAAGCAATTATAGATTCCAAACTGTCAGATCCCTCTTTGGCTAATTTCTAATAGTAAAACGATTTTTTTGATTCTGTTACAAAAAATCAAAATAGGCAGATTTAATTTTTGATTTCATTTGCCAAAAATAAGACTATCTACAAAATCTATGAATCTTTAGCCAGTCTTTGTTGAATGATAATTAGTAATTGTTTTATGAATATCAAATTCGTTTTGCTATTTACAGGAAATGGAAGATTATGTTGTTGATTGCATGGAGCAAACTCTTTGAATCATACATAGTTTCTGTCCTTTTTTATGTTTATAAAACTTTGGATTATTTTGACAAAACCAACTCATGCATGAGTGGTTACTATTTTCACTATTTTTGTAATATTATCTATTTTTTGTGGATTCAACTCTATCTTGTATGATACGAGTATTTGAATATTGAACTAGTTTAAATACTGTTCACTCTCGGTAATGAAGACATCTTTGATTTGGACACATTATCGACATATAACTTTCAATACTGAAATGGAAAAGATTTTCACTCCTTGGCTTTAGACCAACGTGACGCTTACCCATTACGTTTTGCCTTTTATATTATGGAATGTTATTACGTTTATACAACTTTAGTCTCATTTTTGTATGATATTTCATATTATTCAACACTTTAATTCTGTCTGTAATTTAATGTTCATATATTACATCTGTGATCATTATTTCATTTAAATATCATTAATTTATGCTTCATGTTAAATGATGTATTACATGAATGCTTAATATTAAATTTATTTCACTATAAGTGTTCATCATTACAAGATTACCAGATATGTATGTTTATTACTCTTCTCTTATATTCCTGCTCTGAAAACACCTTTGAGTTTGTTTCTGGGAGTGTTATCCCCAGCCTATTATAGGTTTTTCTCACAGGCAAGGCAGTTGGGAGTTTTAATTGTGCAGAGACATAAACTCATTAATTGATTAATCTCAGGTTAGTTTACTCGTATTCTATTTCTTTTATTAGTTTATTTATCAATGAAATAAGAATAATTTAAATTGGTTTTGACTGTTATTTTGTTCTTATTTCAAATTTGTTTTAATTAGTATTATTTAATTCTTTATATTTTAAATATTAAACATAAAATATAAAATGTATGTGCTTTCTTTATCTACTTCATAAACTCTTTCAAAAAAAACATCGATTTCACAAGATATCCAACAAAACTTGCAAATTGTATATACATTGTTCAAAACCATATGCACATATCCATACTTCTATTTTGATGTTTGTAAATTATTGAACTTACATTAATAGTATCATACATTTATAGGTTAGTTTCATTTATTTCATTTCTAGGACTTTAGTTGGCTAACAAAGCCATTAAACCCATTAGGTCATTTCATTCCAAACGGCTTGGGTTATTTAGACAACCCCGGTCTGGATTTGACCTTCCACTTGACGATGTGTATTATATGCCCACCAACAAATGGCACTAAAAGGAGGGCCTGAATTTAATTGATGGCACGTGGAGGTCACAAGACTCCTCCCCCACACACTTGCACTCCTTTCATAACGCGTAGTCACTCAGACAATCATGTTACACTTGAAACAAAAACTACCTCGAATGATAACTCGGATATTCCCATTGAACCAGTGACACCAATTCCTCAAGGGGTCGATGTCCAATAAATTATTTTCCAGTCACTCATAAGAACTCATAGTGCCTTAGCCTGTACCTGACAACCTAGCAGGACACTTAATCAACCCCTTGACTTCACAGTTATCCAACAACAACTTCAAGGAATTAGTCTACCTGAAAAACCATTTAGGTAGTAATACTACCGATCCTACTGAAACACCTATCCTTGGAGCTGGAGGATCTGGTATTGCACCTTCCCCACCTGGTTCATCTCCATCCTCTTTAGGAGAAGAGTCTTCAGATGAAGGCAATTCTTCATCAGAATCATATCATCCTTTGACACCACCAACTCCCATGGAAAACCAAAATAATCATGTCATACCTTGGCTCGATCAAGATTTCATGGTTGTACCTGGACCCCAACACCCATTATTGAAACATCCAGAGAAATGGTTTCCTAAATTTGATCCGGACTCGAAACAATCCGCTGAGGATCACATCAAAAAAAATTTGTTGGCCATTAGACTCCGAAGTGTTGAACACGAGGATGTAGTATGCATATTATTTTCTTATACTTTTGAGGGAAATGCCTCCACATGGTATTTTTCTCAACAGCCCCAAGCCATCGTCTCTTGGGACAAGTTTCAAACTTGTTTCTTGGAAAAATTTGGAGATGATTAATCTCCTGAAGTCTTGGTTATGGAACTCTCCAGCTTAAAAATGAACCCTAAGAAAAAAGTGAAAGACTTTAACCAAAGATTTCTTACTTTAAAGAATAAAATCCCTGCAGATTCGATGCTCGTAGAAAGTTTATTTGTTGCATATTATGCTAAATCCTTGCACAATAACATAGCCATATGGGTCAAAAGGTATAAAAAAAACATGTTGTTGTAATCTTTTGAGGAAGAAAGTCAAATTGAGAAAGATATATTAATATTAAAATACAATCTTAGTAGTGAAGATGAAACAACCTCATCCTCTAAGAAGAAAATAGAAATTCTCACTAGACCATCTCAAACTAAAAATCAACAAGAAAATTTAGACTTAGAAATATTGCAAAACGATTTCCAAAAACTGTCCAACCAGGTCGTTGAATTGAAGAGATCAGTCAAGGATTCATCCACAAGAAAAGGAAGTTTTAAACCTCCTTTCAAGAAGCCTTTTCTGCCTAGTCGGCCAAACCCAACCACAGAAGGTCTAAATTTCGAAAGTTTACAGTATGCCTTGCAAACCATCTTAGAAGCACATGATAATTCTACTTCTGTTCCTCCTGAAAATTCTGAAGATGTAATTGAGGAAGAGGCACCGAAAGAGGAAGACTCGTCTCTCCCTATTTTTGGTCACTTGTCAGACAGTATTTTCCAAGCGAATTTCAAAACTGTCCACCCCTACAACACAAGAAACAAAATGCAAAACAAACCCCCTTCTAAAGTGAATAAAAATGTGTTTCCAAAACAATCAAAGAAAGATGAAATTAAACAAAGCTTAGCAGCCCCAGTTTTAGAATACGATTTAATTAAGGATCTGAAAAAATTGAAGGCTAATATTTCTGTTTTTGAACTGCTGAAATTTCCCCTTATTTTGTAGAAAATGCTTCAAAGCATCGTTGAAAATAGTAATAAGAGCGATCCTAGAAAAAAACAATCAACATAATTTGTTTCGAACCCAGCTAAAAATGTCCCAAATAAAACGACATCTAAACCACCAGATAAAAGGGACTTAGCAAAAAAACCTGTAGCAAATGTAGATAAAACTGTTTTAGGGACAACAACAAAAAATCAGCAGAATTCTGTTGTTAACACTCGAAAAAATGTCCCGCCTTTTTTGTTAACCTTTGAAATTTTTAATAGGAATGTACATAATTGTATGGTCGATTCCAATGCATCATAAAATGTGATGCCTCTATCTATGTGCAAAAAAATTAATGCAGAAGTTAAACCTTCTGATCTTAAAATCATTCAGCTAGATTGAACAAACATTAAAGTAATTGCTGAGATTAAGAATGTGCTGATTAGACTATTGTCCAATCCTATGGTTCACCAGGTAATTGATATTATCATTGTTGATATCCCTGAAGTTTATGGATTGTTTTTAAGCAGGGATTGGTCAGAACAACTGCACGGTTACTTTGCCATAGATTGGTCTCACTTGTGGCTGCCTGAAAATGGACAGCCCAACAAAATTAGGATAAACAGAGAACATTATATTAATCATACCATAACAAATATGAATGATACAAATGACCCTTTCGTTACATCTGCTAATTCATTTGAAACGCAAGGAACGAATACCTTCTTTGGTAATTTCATGACCGAAATCTCTCCTATCACTGATCCTGCGCAACAATCTGAAGTTGTAACCTATACTCAAACATAAGCTTTTCCAAGTATGCCAAGTACTTCCGACGATGCACATATATGGTCCTTATACTTTGACGAATCCAAATCCAAAGAAGAAGTAGGCATTGGTTGTGTACTCATCGATCCTACAGGTGATAAGACTTTCATTGCTTGTCAGTTAGAGTTTGAATGTACTAATAACATGGTCGAGTACGAAGCAATTCTACAAGGACTTAGGTAATATTTGGATATGGATGTGTAGAATTTGATATTATTTTGTGATTCATAAATCATGGTTAATCAGTTAAGAAATGCCATACATTGCTTATCACCACATCTGAAAAGATACCAAACAGAGGTATGGAGTTTAATGCATAAATTTTCAGTATTCAACATAAATTCCATTCCTAGATTGAGTAATTCTGAAGATGATTTATTGTCCAATGTTTCTTCTAAACTATTGCCCACTAAAGGTCTTTCCCCTAATGTTTTTTCAACTGAATTGTTGTTCAGGCCATCGATCTCGGATAACATTACAAGTTGGAGAGTATTCGATGATGACCAGCAGATCATCAACTTTCTACATATGGAAGACACCTTCCAAGGTGTATTCATTGATGAAGGTACTCACGACAAGAATCTCCAAAACTTCACTGTAATATATGATCCTCGATATCCTGAATTGACATCCGAGCTGGTAAACTCTATCCCCAAGTCTATTGTAAGACTAGAGAAATGTTATGACTTGCATGATAAATTTAGAGGGATAGTAAATTGTAAAACTAACAGTTCTTCTTTGATTTATGAAACGATTAATTTATGAACAAAGGATAATCCTCAAAATATTAATCTGGGAAAGGGATGTTCCGAGAAAGAAAGATTTTCTTTTATAAATCTATTTAAATAATTTAAAGACATTTTTTCTCAGACGTATGATGACTTGAAAACATTCGACCCTAACATCATACAACATGTTATCCCCTTGAAACCCCAGACTCAGCCTTTTTAACATAAATTAAGGAAGATGCATCCTAAATTGGAACCCACTATTAAAAAAGAACTAAACAAATTACTAACTGCAAAGATAATTTTCCCAGTTACGCACACGCAATGGGTGTCTAATTTAGTCCCTGTAAGGAAGAAAAGTGGTGAAATTCGACTCTATGTCAATTTTTGGAACTTAAACTGAGCATCTGATAAAGACAATTACCTTGTTCCTCCAATGGAACAAATCCTATAATAGGCATCTGGTTCCGAAATACTATCTTTGCTAGATGGTTTTTCGGGATACAACCAGGTCCTTATGACTCCCTCAGACCAACTTAAAACCACCTTTCGCACTCCATGGGGCACTTATGCCTACAAGAAAATTCCTTTCGGGCTGATAAATGCCGGTGCCACCTTCCAGGGAGCAATGGATATTGATTTTTTTGGCCTCATTAACCAGTCAGTCATGGTCTATCTTGATGATGTCATCATCTTCTCTAAAAGAAAGAAAGATCACTTGTCTCACCTCAGGGCTATCCTGGAATGATGTCGCATGTTCGGCATATCTCTCAACCCTAAGAAATTGGTCTTTGTAGTGGATCAAGGCAAACTGCTTGGGTTTATAGTGTCTAAGGATGGAATGATTATTGACTCTGAAATAAATCAAGATACTGCTAAACTTCCCCCTCCTTCTTCCAAAAAAGCCATGCAGTCCTTTTTGGGCAAGATTAATTTTGTCAGAAGGTTTGTCCCAAATTTCTTAGAAATGGTTAGACCGTTACAAAATTTAACTAAAACGGATGTTTTGTACCATTGGGGACCACTAGAAATTCAGGCTTTCAATTCAATTAGAAAATAAATAATAGAAGCCCCTTCCTTGATGAATCCTGACTTTTTTCAGGATTTCATTCTTTACACCTTTGCTTCTGACCGATCTTATGCTACTGTACTTACACAGAAAAACGTTGAAAGAAATGAGATACCCATTGCCTTCATGAGTTCAACTTTCAAAGGAGTAGAGCTTAATTACCCAGTAGTAGATCAGTAGGCATATGTCATTTTCAAAGTAGTGAAACATTTCTGGTCTTACTTGTTGAAATCCAGAACCAAGGTTATTGTTCCTTACCCAGTTGTAAGAAACCTGTTAGTACAAAAAGAACTGGGTGAGAAAAGGGAAAATTGTATGACATCACTACAAGAATATGACCTTCAAATAAGCCATGCACAAATTGTTAGAGGTCAAGGGCTGTGTAAACTAGTGGCTGATTCAGTTGAAGAACAAAAAAGTCAAATAAACACCTCAACTGTGAATCAACATAACAAAAAATAGATCAGTTGTGGGCAAGTCACTACCAATTATTGGTATGACAACATTAAATTTTATTTAACGAATGGATCTACTCCTCGAAATCTTGACCCTAAAAACAGAAGACCACTTAGGCTCAAATATGCATCTTTCTAGTTAATAAATGATGTATTATTTCGAAACAACTTTGATGGTGTTCTTCTGTGTTGTTTAGAAAAGGAAGAGTCAGAAAAAGTGTTATCTGAACTTCATGCAGGTGAAGCTGGTGGTCACTTCGGTGGAGATACCACCACCCACAAAGTGCTAAGAGCTCGGTATTATTGGCCTACCTTATTTAAATATGCCCATACATTGTGTCGTAAATGAATAATTTGCCAAAAGGCTGCAGGACGGGTGAAAAAGGCAGCATTCCCTTTGCAGCTTGTTACTGTAGATTCCCCTTTTCAGCAATGGGGTCTTGACATCATAGGACCAATTAATCCCTCTTCTTCACAGCAGCACAAGTATATCCTTACAACAACAGATTATTTTACTAGATGGTCTGAAGTTGTACCTTTAAAAGTGGTGAACACAAATTAGGTAGTATCTTTCCTGAAATCTCATATCATCACTCAATTTGGAATTCCCAAATGTCTAGTTTTTTATAGTGCCTCTTACTTTTCATCCCTTGATATGAACGTTTTTTCTCTAGAAAAAGGGATTAAATCGAAGTATTCTACAAGCTACTTCCCTCAAGTAAATGGCCTAGCAGAATCAACAAACAAAAATTTAATCAAAATTATTAAAAGGGTTGTTACAAAAAATCACAAGAACTGGCACAATGCACTGTATAATGCACTTTGGGCTGATAGGGTAACCCCAAAATCCTCTGTTGGTAATTCCCCTTTCTTCCTCATCTACGGAAGAGAAGCAATTCTCCCTCTGCATTTTTTACTTCCTTCTCTGCAATTGTCGCAGAAAGTTCAAGAAGAGGAGTGCCCTCCTCTAGAAAATTGAATAAATGCCTTATTAAACCTAGAGGAAGTGAGAACACAAGAAAATAATAAACTGGATCAACATCAGAAAATTGTAAAAAGATGGTTTGATTCAAATTCTTCTTCAGATAGGAATTTTGATGTCGAAGATTTGGTTCTCAAGTGGGACAAAGCTCACAAGGGAAAGGGGGAACACACCAAGTTCTAGAATCTATGGTTGGGACCATTTGTAATTTCTAAAAAATTGGGTCCCATCTCTTTCCATCTGCATAATTTAGAGGGACATCCAGACACTTTCCTAGTGAATGGCCAAGCCCTCAAGAGTTATTTCACCTGATGTTTTATGTTCCACTCTTTTGTAAATATTTTTTATTTTTGATTTTGGTTCTTTTCATTTTGCTTGATTTTGATTTGTTTTCTAAATAATTATGTTTGAGTCACCATCTCATTTGTGGAAGGGAATCATAATTTTCATTCATTAGAAGCAGTTGATAACTTCCCAAGCAGTTGAGTAGTAAGTTCTAAAACTCAGATCAACAGAAGTGAATTTATGTTCAAATCAACGTTTCTCTTTTCTCCTTCAGATTACAAGTAGACGCGATTATCAATAATAAGTTTCTAACGTTGTCCCTATTTTAAGGAAAACTACTCAGTTGTACCTTCCCATCCTCAAGATGGTTTCCTAACATAAATCTAAGTGTCCAAGGTGTGATGAAAGTCATCAAAAAGGGAAAATGATTTTTAAAGATCAAGATTTTTATGCTAGACTATGAGATTTTTAGTATCACCCTGCCCTCTTGAATATTATTAAGTTCTACAAATTATAAACAAATTCTAGAGGTTTGAAAGCATGGTAATGTGTGGGAAGTGTATGTAAACTCATCGGGATGTTGAACAGGTCTGTTGGCAGTGGGTAAATGCATGCATGATACCAAGACAACTTCATCAGAGTACTGAACATGCCTGCTGGCAACGAAGTAATGCCAGGTTTATGAAGGTCCTCGAGTATGTTTTTTGATTTGATCAAAGTGAAAAGATGTCATGTATCATGATTGGATGACTCTTTGATGGGATTGAGGTATTAGAGTGGGTTAAATGACATCCTTGTCGACGCTATGGATGCCTGCTGGAAACAATGGCCTTATCAACAGTATTGAAGTTAACTACATAAACATCGCTACGCTCATAATATAATTTAGATGCCAGATTACATTTGTTTTAAACTTAAATACAATTGATACTAGACTGCATTATTTCTGAGTTATGATCAAAATGCTTGATCTGTTGTTATATGTCTCTAAAAATTCATTTCATCTAACACCTGACATGAATTTTATGGTGATGCAGAGATAACTGCTTCGCTCAGTATGTCTCCATTGTTGGCAGCCACCAATAATTTTGATTCTCGTTGTTAGGCTCCAATCTACTGATGTAAATTAGAGTACAAATGATTGTCAATCCAGTGTTTGTAAGACTTAGAGGCACATCCAAAATATATGGATTTAGAGATAACTTTTATCTTTAATGGAAATAAACCAAAACCTATTCTAAGGGATGAATATGGAAGAGATGCTAAGCTTCTGTTCAGAAGTCCTATTCATAGACCTCATAACAGTAATCAACAATTTTTTTCCTAAAGAGTATCAACAGTAAGCATTCAAGAGATGTTCGAACTAGTTCTAGGACTTATCAAATGCTAGAAGGAAAAAACTCTTATTCAAGAGATGCATTCATTGTCTTCTTTCACTCATTCATTAGCAACTATCATCAAATTAAATCAAAAGTGCTGAAAGCGTAAATAACTCAAAAAGCATTCATGATAGATCTTAATGCTTGAAGGCAAACCACACATTGAATTCTTATTCAAGAAATCATTCACAATATGAGTAAGGATTTGAAACATTAAGCATATGAATTAGCTATGGAATTCATCTAACTACA
>JZKD02S2150364.1:981964-1007648 GCA_000966675.3 Picea glauca
CTAATCTAAAACATGTATCAAAGATTACTTGAAAAGAACATAAAGAAAGAGTGTACTAGTTTGGCAAAGGGGGCCCTCCAATGCTTCACTGGTACACTTGAGTTGTCTCAGCTAACAAAGAGCTCCAGCAGCATTCATATCATCATATCATAGGCATTATCAAGAACAAATTGCAAAACTGATCTCAAGATTGCAAATTCCAAAGCTTCTTCATTCACATTCAAGGTTGTCATACTAGTCTATGCTTAAGAGTATTTATACAAGAGTTTCAAAACTAAAAATGCTAATAAATCTCCTAAATATCATGATCAAATCCATAATATATTCTAGGAAGGTCGAATGCCTCCTTCAGATCCCTAATATATGGCCAAATCCCACAAAAATCCAAAACTGTCCATGATTTAAGGTTGAAACAAGGTATTTTTTGTTGAAGTGGCCATGTTTGACCAGCGTTGACCAGACATCTGGAAGACTCAGATCTCGAAGATGATAACTCATTATCCATCCTTGTACATCAGGGATCACGACCCAAGTCTTAGATTTTTCCCAGGTGTCCTACAAGTACACGAACCTAGGAGCAATTACGGGATTTAGTCAAATCCTATAATTTCTAATAAATTTTCAATTTTAATGCCAAAATTTAGAAAACTCAATTCTTAAGCTAAAGAATGATAAATATACCTTGCATAAGATGTTTTATGGAAAATATAGAATGAAATGAAGGCAAAATGGATGGATATAGAGGCAAAAGTGTGGTTTATAGAGAAAAAAAGAACCGTAAAAATGTACTCAACACTCATCACAATCAAAGTCCCCACAAAAAGATCATATCTTTCTGTAGCTGCCATCACCTCCCATTTGTAAATGTTTATATTTTTAAGTTTCAAAGCGATGATTGGGATAAATCCTACCTTATTGAGTTTTTGTGTGCATTTTCGTTTGTTTTGTTTTGTTTTAAATTCATGACTGTAAGCATGAATTTAAATATAAAACTTGGATTGGTTTCATATCTTATACATTAGAAATATCATTTTAAAGGTACCCATATATGTTTAAAACTCAAGACTTATGAATTTATTGATTAATATACTATCAAAATCTTTGTGTATTATGGGTATTGAGACTTCATTGGTTCTATAGTTCATTGTTGAAATGTTTGAATGCACAAGAACCATGGTTAACTGTTGATATTGTTCTCATGAGTTCAATTGTCATATAGACATTCATATAAATTAGTACAAGCATGTTGTACTTGCATTTTCATTTCACCTTGCTAGCCTGAAACATTAATGAGGTCATTCATTATGCGTATGGGGTTTTGTACTCTGTAGGGTTTGACACTCATTGTGAGAAATGGTTAGGAGTTTGGCGAACCCTCTGGTTCTTCTTTTCCCTAAATCTCATGTTCGAGTTATGATAACCCCCAGACTCTACGATTTTCTTGCCATTACATTCCACTTAGACCTGTCTCTATTGATCGTCCATTGGAAACCTAAACCTATCCCTTGTGATATCAATTGTATCCTTGTTACAGTGGTAATGGCACCCGTGGTTCATATCGAGCCGAACGGTTGCCAAGCTTTGCTATCCCATGATGACGCTATTGAAGACCTCAAGGCTCATGGGTGGGATGTGTTCCTCAAGAATTTTGAGGGCTACAACCTCTCGGTTGCACAAGCCTTTGCATAGACTTTCGACGGTTTCAGGGCCTAGGTTGGGGATATACAGTTGGAATTAACAGAGGATTTCATGAGCAAGTTGACCCGACTCCCATTGAAAGGTGAGGGGTGGTTTAAGAATGCTAAAATAGAAGATGTCCCATGGATTTTATTCATGGCTATCCACAAAACCACTTTTTGTACAAAAGCTATTCCTATCGCTCTGCTAAAACCTAGATGGCACAGTCTCCTTTTAATTCTAAAGAAGTTTGTTACATGTGAAGGCTGATATGGGATGGTTTTTATGTACCACATCTGGTTTCTTATGATTTTCATAGGGTTTGAGTTGGATATGAATTTTTACCTGTTAATGAGTCTTTACAAAATGTCTAATTTCTTTAAGCGACAGAGTATCAATTCAAGTTTATTTCACCATGGGCTCGTTAAAATGTTGTTGGTTTATCACCTGTAGAAAATAGTCTACAATTGGGAGACCTTTTTGAGACAAAATGGCTTCACCCAGGTCGAGGATACAGTCAGACCTCATTTAATTGTAAACCCTAATTTAGATAGACCATTGACTGAAATCCAGGTCCTCAATTCGCTTGATGGCCCAGAATGTAATGAACCAGTTTTTGTTGTTGATGAAACCCCTGTGGATAAAGAATTACCATGTAGGTTTTCACATAGAAGATCTCTGGAACAAGTAATTGTCAAATTAAAAGAAAAGGATCACCTTGTGCCTATGAACGATTCTAGTTTAAACGATAATGATAAACCTGTTGTGAAGAATTTTCGCAAGGGAAAGAAACCACAAAGCACGGATTTAAGTTTTAGGAAAAGGAATGTTGGTCGTGTGATTTCTAGAAAACTAAGAAATCGAAAGAGTAATCATCTGAGCTCGATCGATCCGATCGAGATCGATGATCAGTGTTCAGATCATGAGATAGACGATTTCTTGGCTCGTGAAGACCTAGAAAATCAGTGTTCCAAGAAAGAGGTTGTTACCCATTTCGAACAGTATGACTTCGTGACTAATTTACCCCCGTGTATTAAGGGAAAACAAGGTTTTTTAGGTATCAGTCACAACCTGGAACAAACCACAGGTAAAAATGAAGCACCCATTGTCAAATGTGTTCCAGGTTGATCTGTCATTACTCTAGTGCACTGTAATAGCTGTCTCAACTGGATAGAGCGTTTCTATATAGATGTCCCTCTCTTACAAGCTTGAGTCAAACGCTTGGCTGCTCAAAATGATCTGTTGAAAAAAGAGAAACTTGCATTGAAGGAACACATAGAGAGGGAGAATAAATGATTCAAGAGGGCCAGGAATATAATCATTAAGAACACAACCAGTTTCAAAGAAATTGTAAATTCCGAACTGTCAGATCCCTCTTTGCCTAATTTCTAATGGTAAAACAATTTTTTTGATTTTGTTATGAAAAATCGAAATAGGGAGATTTAATTTTTGATTTCATTTGCTAAAAATAAGACTAGCTACATAATCTATGATTCTGTAGCCAGTATCTATTGAATGACAATTAGTAATTGTTTTCTGAATATCAAATCTGTTTTTCTATTTACAGGAAATGGAAGATTATGATGTTGATTGCATGGAGCAAACTCTTTGAATCATACTTAGTTTCTATCTTTTTTTATGTTTTTAAAACTTTGGCTTATTTTGACAAAACGAACTCATGCATGAGTGGTTACTATTTTCACTGTTTTTGTAATATTATCTAATTTTTGTGGATTCAACTCTATATTGTTTGATATGAGCATTTGAATCCTGAACTAGTTTAAATATTGTTCACTCTCGGTAGTGAGGACATGTTTGATTTGGACACATTATGGACATATAACTTTCAAGACTGAAATGGACAAGTTGTTCACTCCTTGGCTTTAGACCAGCGTGGCACTTACCCATTACGTTTTTCCTTTTATATTATAAAATGTTATTATGTTTATACAACTTTAGTCTTATTTTCGTATGATATTTCATATTATTCATCACTTTAATTATGTCTGTAATTTGTTGTTCACATATTACATCTATGATCATTATTTCATTTAAATATCATTGATTTATGATTGATGTTAAATCATGTATTACATGAATGCTTAATATTAAATTTCTTTCACTATAAGTGTTCATCATTACACGATCGCCAGATCTGTATGTTTATTACTCTTCTCTTATATTCCTGCTCTGAAAACACCTTTGAGTTCATTTCTGGGAGTGTTAGCCCTAGCCTGTTATAGGTTTTTCTCACAGGCAAGGCAGTTGGGAGTTTGAATTGTGTAGAGACATAAACTCATTAGTTGATTAATCTCAGGTTAGTTTACTCGTATTCTATTTCTTTTATTAGTTTATTTATCAATGAAATAAGAATAATTTAAATTGGCTTTGACTGTTATTATGTTCTTATTTCAAATTTGTTTTAATTAGTATTCTTTAATTCTTTAGATTTTAACTATTAAACAAAAAATATAAAATGTATGTTCTTTCTCTATCTACTTCATAAACACTTTAAAAAAAACATCGATTTCACAAGATATCCAATAAAACTTGCAAATTGAATATACATTGTTCAAAACCATATGCACATATCCATACTTCTATTTTGATGTTTGTAATTATTGAACTTACATTATTAGTATCATAGCTTTATAGGTTAGTTTCATTTATTTCATTTCTAGGAATTTAGTTGGCTAATGGAGCCATTAAACCCATCAGGTCATTTCATTCCAAATGGCTTGGATTATTTAGACAACCTTGGTCGAGATTTGACCTTCCAGTTGATGATGTGTCTTATACACCCGCCAACAAGTAGTTGGTAGATAAACGTCGGAGTTGGAGATACATAATAATCCTTCACCACTTTGAAACCCTCGGAGGGTTGTCCACCCATCAGAATAGTGTTCCAAAGAGATCAGGAGGGAAGTAAGGAGATTTCCTCAGCCATGGGCTCTTTGGCTCCTTTCCAACACATCAATTTGATAAATGTAGAATCCTATTCTCATGAAATTTCCAACTCGGTGCAATGGATAACCATTGTTGGCACCAACACCATTGACACGGAATTTCCTGGAGTAGTGGATGAGTAATGTATGTGAAGAAGGAACAATTGCTAATCGCGTAAATTATGGTTTCATGTGAGTGGAACTAGCTTAGGTTTTTCATTTTTTCATGGGTCAACTTAGTTTTTCTTATTGATAGTCGACGATTCGAAGGAGTATTAGCAGATGTTGGTGTAGGTCATTTTGGGGAACAATGAAACAATTAATGAAGAAGTTGAGAAAGGAACCAGAAAAGGAGCGTGCTTTGAAGAACAAGGAAAAGCAGTGCAAGGAATAAGAAAAGTCAAGGGAAAATAAGAAGGACGCGGATCAACCACATGCAGGAAGTTAGAATGTGAACAAACCTAATCCACTTAGGGTTAGGGTTTTGGTCATCTTGGTAATGAGTTTTAACCCACTTTTGTAGTATAAATATATGTATTGTGAGATATGAGGAGATCCAGTAGAGTTCGGATGTCGGTTATGAGTCGCAAGTACTAGTCATTAGTTTTGAGGTTCTTGCGGTCAGTTTTGGAGACATAGACTAATTGTATTCGAGGGTAAGATTGAAATATGTGGAGCTTGGTCCAGTCTTGTTAGATGCATGTGAAAAACGCTATAAATGTATGAGGTTCAGGTTGCAAGCTATGGATTTTAGTGCGACATTGGGAAACCTCACAGATATATGTGCATCTCATACGCAATTTTGATGTAATGCATGCAACGCAATATTTTGATGAAGATGAATAAAGAAGGAAATAATGCCAGATGTTTGTGTATGTATCATAGGTGGATGAACCATGGTAAAACATTGTGTCACTGTGTGGAATGTTTCTTTTATGTTTTGCAATGGTTTATGATGAATGAATGAATGAATCTGGTAGTAGTAAAATGCAGCGTGCACTAGAATAAGACATGATATTTATTACAGAATGAAAGTAAATGAATGAATATGGTTATAGAATGGTATATTTGATATATTTGAGGTAGAAAGAATGCCTAACATATCCATGAGCACCATCCCTTCCATGATTAAAGAAATCTAGGTCCTGCAGTCACCCATAATCCATCTTGGGTGAGACTTCATTGTGCACTCTGTGCGCAGTGTTTCCTTATGATCTCCAGAAGGGTTGATGGTTTGCAGGGTTTTGTTAGAAACCTAAAAAAGAACTTGGGTCAGCCCAAACATTCCAACAAATGTTTTTTTTGTTGTCTGGAACTCAGAATATCGGATTGGAAGGGACTTGTTGAGAAGGAGAGTGAAGAGAATGCAGTGGTAGAAGGGGATGTTTAGACCATGGAACCCTACTAAGCAGGAGATTGAAAGATGGTTGGAAACAAAATAGATCGAGTTTGTGTAGAAAGACAATAGAAGGTACAACTATACACCATGTCGATATTTGGAAAGTTATGTGTTTACTGATTTTCATAAAGCATTTTTATGTTATTTTCCAAAGTTGTTGCAAGAGTGAATATTGATATTGAAGGATAATCACCCGACTAATTAGATAAGACTAATAGAGTGGACTAGTGAGAATATTGAACATTTAGAAAGGGTCAATAATAAATTCATGTGTGAAGTCAATATTGTGAAGTCATACATTGTTGTAGAGAAAGACTTTTTGAAGGGACCAAGAGGATGGTATATTAGGTCACTTTACATGTCGATCAATATTTTATTGCATGATAAAGACGTGATGACAATGGAGTCAGGAAGCTAAATTACTCTGCGTACATGGGGAGACTGGGGGAAGCACTAAGGATGATACGAGATATGGAGAGGGATCTAGAGAGAGGCTAGATTAAGGAAGCAATGGACTCCATTATGATGGATGAGTAAAATACCAAGGAGATATTGGATAGAGCGAGAGTGACACATAGCGAAAGACCCTACTAGTATAAGATCAATAGTAAGAAGAGGGTAGTAGCTAAGAGAGAGGGATTGGATAGTTATGAGGAAGAGGTAGAGGATCTTCATGCTACAGGGAAGATTGAGGAAATCCCATGCACCACATATGAGATAAAAACTAGAGGTCAAGGGTCCGGTGCAGAAGAAGGCTCTCCATTCTAGATGAAAATTAGTGTGGAACCCAAAAACCCATGTGCAACTAAGACATATGAAGAAGAAGAACTGGTTAGACAAACAACAATTAGTAGTAGAAGGATTTTAGTGGGACGAGGGTCCAGTGGAAATTCATGTAGAAGTACAAATTTATCTAGCATTAGTTAGTTATCTACACCACGCGGAGGTGATAGTATGAAAAAATTTATAATGGTAGGAGTAGATCTAACTATTTGGTTACCAGAGTTTCATGTAGAAGGGTCAGAGGACCCAGAGAAGCATTTGTTTATTTTTGAAAATATTTGGGCAACTAAAAAGATTACAGATGAAGATACAAAAGTGGTGTAGCTTGCAATTACATTGAGAGATCGCGCACTAGACTGGTATATGGGCCTCGCAGTAAACATCCCACAAGGAGAACCTAAAACTATTGCATATGTAAAGAACGAATTAATCAATGAATTCCAATGACCAAGTTCAGAAGATCAGTTCATGAATGAGATGATAGAAATCAAACAAAATCTAGGAGAGTCAACTTGGGAGATTGATCCAAAGTTCAAGAGGTTGAAAGGTAAGTGTAATTATCTTATTATAGATATGCAACATATACAAATATTTGTTAATTCATTATTTCCACATATTAAGTATCCATTGAGGAAAAAAAATTTCTAGACTCGGGCTGAGGCTCTGGAAGCATCCTTGAAATTGGAGGAAAAACAGTATAAACATATAGATTCAGCTGTAGAAGAGTTGAGAGAATATCTTAAGAACCTAACATTTCAATTGAATAGGAATAAAGGAAAGGAAAAGAGGGAAGTTGTCTGGTGTACATTATGCAGAACATAAGGACATCATAAGAATGAGTGCCCAACATATTCGAAGTACTTGGGAGAATGCATGCCAAATCCATTACCCATAGGAGGACCATGGTGTGAAATATGTTGAACACATGGACATGATCCTTATCATTTTCCCGTGATAAAAAAAGTATGAAACAATACCTAAAAGTACATTTTTTAATTTCTTCAAGTCTATTGGACATGAGGACAAGGACTATGGAACTTTGGAAATGATGAAGGAGAGGACTTCAGATGCATATAGGATGAAAGTTGAACCAATGACATGTCCACCTATGCCATAGTATAATAATGCAAAATATTTTACAGCGCCACCACAGTATAATAATGTGAAACCATATTATAATCAGGTACTACAATATAATACACCACGTGCAAACAATCAAGGTGAAAGAGGAGGATTTAGACGAGGAGTTCATGGAGGAAGAGGATTTGGAGGAGGTAGAGGACCGATAACCTATGACAATTGTCAGAAACCTAGACATTATGCAAGGGATTTTCCACTGCCACCAGTGACATGTATGTATTGTTGCATAGCAGATCATGATATAGAAGATTGTCCTACACTTTTGACAAGGATACATGAAAAGAGGAATCAGAATAATCATATTGTTCAATGTATTGTTTTGGAAACTAGATAAGAGGATGGGAAGAAGATAAATATATTTACTCGAGGAGGAACCAAGACAGGAGTAGATGAAACAGTGTAGAGTCGGGACCAACACTAATGGGTCAGAAAGAATACAACACCTGAACAACATTTTGACATGCAGAAGGAAAGGGATATATTCAAGCAGGCTAGAAAAAATATTTTGCAAGAGAATATTGCGTCTAATTTAGGAACAAATCCAAGAGATTATGTACCAATATATGACATGCCTCATTTATTTGATCAGACCAACAAAGATCACATTTCAGAGAAATTAATCTTAGAAAGTTTTTGGGGTCTTTCTTGAATTTATTGAATGATAAAACCTCTCTACAAGTGTTACAAAATCTGTTAGAAAAGTGTAATTATGGAGAAGAGATAAAACTAGAAAAAAAACCAGTCAAACAGGTCCATAAGAAGATAAGGACAAATAGGGATTTCAGGTTGAATGCAAACATTGGAGACTTTAATATGGGGGATATCATATTAGACTTGGGGTCTGAAGTAAATGTTCTTCCTAAGAAAACATGGGAAGTCATGGGGGAACCTATCTGAGGTATTCACCTATTTAGTTGAAACTAGGAAATCAACATAGAGTGGTACCAATTGGTATATTGAAGGGCATGCCAGTGGATTTAGATGGTGTGCGCACTGTGGAAGACTTTGAGGTGATTGATATAGTGGACAATACTACACCTTATCCAACATTGTTGGGATTGGATTGAGAATTTTACAATCATGTTATCATCAATTTGAAGACTAGGGAAATGATTTTTGAATTAGGAGAGAACAAAGTTATAGCACCCCTATATCCCTCAAAAGGTGGAAGATATGTTGAATCATCGACATAAACATTTATCACACATGAGGTAAATCAGTTTTAAAGAACTATCGCATGCCAAAAAGATTACATTAACCCAACTGTGGATGGAATGCTTAGCTGGAGAAGCATTAGTTCATTTTCTTCAGACTCTGACACGGGACTAGAGAATTGGAAACAACGATTACATGATATATCTACCAGAAAATGTGAAAGAATGATGTGTGCACTAAGATGGATTGGCTCAGAGGTAAGAGAACCTCCAACTTTTTATGGTCAAAATGATTTGGAAGATTTTTTAAGAAATTTTTAGTTAGAAGTATTGGAAAATCAAAGTTTATTAGTTCACAAAGAGAAGATCAATAACTATTATCAATGAAAAATATTATTGCGCATTAGATTTGGTACAAAACAATAGAATAAGTACTTGGAGAAGTATGATGGAATGGGACAACCCATAGAAAATATATATAGATGCATGATTCAATGGATACTGGTACCACTAGAGGAATGGCTTCATCACTTCATTCATACATTAGAAGGAATCCCAAGGAATTGGTATACAGAACTGGAACTATGCAGAGAAACTGCAAATTGGGAGGAGATGCAACAAAACTTTGTCATTACATTTGCATTTGAGCATGAGAATCCAAACATGGATACAACATTGAAGTTGGTAAAAGAGAGGATATTTGAAGAACCTAAATTTGAAATTGTCACAGCTTATCAGAATCATAATCGACAGACAGTTAGACAGTTGCTACATTGTTACAACGTCGTAGAAGATGACCTAGTAGAAGTAAACCCACACGATATTTAGATAACAGAATTTGAAGGGGAAAGAGAAGTAGATGGACTACACTTAGAGTCAAAAGAGTTTGTTTAACCATTGAATATAAAGAGAGTCAATATTGGAATAGAAGAGAGCCCAAAAATTCCAAGTATTGGTGACTATTGGGACAATGAGACAGTGGAAAGAATAACCTAGTTTTTTTGCGAGTATAGTGATCTATTTCCATCAAAATTTTCAGAGATGAAAGGGGTAGTAGGAGAACTTGGAAAAATTAATATTACTCTAAGACCAGATGCCAGACCAATCAAACAGAGACCTTATATGCTGAACCTAGCGTATAAATAGAAAGTTAAGGCAAAGATTGATAAGATGTTAGAGATTAGTCTAATAGAACCCATTGAAGAATCTAAATGGATTAGCCCTATGGTAGTTCATGAGAAGAAGCAAGGGGGAATACAGATCTATGTAGACTTGAGGAAGTTGAACTATGCATGTCTTCATGATCCCTTCCCTACTCCATTTATAGATTAAGTTTTGGAGAATGTAGGAGGAAAAGAAGCATATTCATTTACTAATAGATTTTCAGGGTATCACTAGATCAGGATAGCACCATAGGATCGTCATAAGACTACATTTTCCACAGAATGGGGGTCATATAAGTACATAGTGATTCCATTTGGATTGAAGAATTCCCCTGCTATTTTTTCAAGAGTAGTATTAGTTGCATTTAAGGATTTTATACATAATATTTTGGAAGTTTATTTGCACGATTGGACATTATTTAGCTTATTGAAGGATCATGTTGAAGTTTTGAGATTGATGCTAGAAAGATGTATACAGTATCAAATTTCCTTGAACATTAAGAAATGCATATTCAACACACCATTTGGAATTTTTCTAGGGCATGTGGTGTGTAAATAGGGTATGTTGGTTGATCCTATGAAGATTATTGTCATTGTTAATTTACCACCGCCTAAGTCAGTGCACAAGTTAAAATATACACTTGTTCATACATGTTACTATAGTAAGTTCATAAGGGGATATGCACACATTATTGCGCCCATGGAGAAATTGTTAAATAAGGATATCAAGTTTCAGTGCAATGATGAGTGCCAACAAAGTTTGGATATATTGAAGGAGAAAAAGGTGACAACACCAATTTTAGTGTTTTGAGATTGGTCAAAAGAGTTCCATGTTCATGTGGATGCATATTCAATAGCACTTGTAGCAGTATTAACATAGCCAGGAGAAGGTGATATAAATTACCCAATAACATTTGCAAGTAGGAACTTATCAAATTCTGAAAAAAATTACAATACAACATAAAGAGAAGGTTTGGCTATGGTGTATGCATTGCAGAAGTTAAAATATTATTTATTAGGCCAACATTTTAAGATGTTCACAGATCACTCTACTCTTAGATACCTAGTCAACAAGCCAGTGTTGGGGGGGGAGAATATGTAAGTGGTTGTTGTTATTTCAGGAGTTTGATTTTGAGGTAGTTGTGAAACCTGGAAGATTGAATGCAGAGCCAGATCATCTATCCAGGATAACTAATGTAGAGGAAACAAGCAACTTTGATGCAGACCCCCCTACCTCAACAGGGTTCTGCGACCTCCCGGTCTCTGGATCGATATTCTTCTGAGTTGAAATGGCTCTTCGGGCTCCTGCTGGAACCCTTTGAATGAATCCACAGTTCCTTTATGAAAACCCTCCCTATGCAACTTAACACCAAGCACGAGACTTACATCTCCATGTGACCACAACCTGGCCTTAGCGCAAGCACCTTTTGCAACTCGCGAGTTTGTGAGTCGAAGACTCTCGACTCCTCTTTCTCCAAACGTTGATTCCCGAGATGCGATACGAGTATGTCTCCTTTTTGTTAGCGCCTTCCACACATAACCATCAGATAGGGCTAAGTTCTAGCACTACTCACAACTCACGACTTTGTGAGTTGGAGTGTTGAACCCTCATGCTCCTCCTTTGCGAAATCCCGAAGCACGATAAGTCAGCGATGGGTTGACTCTTTTATCAATACTCGCAACTCGCGACTTCACGAGTTGGAGTGTTGAACCCTCGTGCTCCTCCTTTGCAAAACCCATAAACGTGAAAGTTCAAATATGGGTTGGCTTCTTCCAAGATGACGTGTGTCCACCACCTATCACTTGCTTCCACCTTTCTCTGGGCATTTGTTGTTATGCCACCTATCAACCATGCGGTCCCCACCTAATGGATGTGCCACATGTTTGCGCGAGCCCTCGTTGCTCACACTTCGCGACTTTTGCAGTCGAAAATAAATTCTTTCAACCCCCGAACCCCCGATACATGATACCACACGGAGGGTCTGATCCAACGATTCTCCCATGGCTTGGATTCCAACGGTCTAGATCTCCTTCCCTACTCCTTGTAACTTGGGACTTCGCGAAACCAATAATTTGGTCTGCCCTCCAAACTCACAAACCTCAAATTCATGAAATAATCCAGATCTCTACCACCTGTTCTCCAAAATGGATGGTTCTGATGCTTTCGGGACTTGATGTTATAACCCTAAATTGCACCACACATGCTTACCTGGCATCAGGCCAACTCATATCCCTTCCTTTCCAAAACCATGTTGAATAAACTCTTGAAAATCCTCTTAAATCAAGTGGCACGCACCCTAACCTTCTACTGCACGCGTTGGAACGCTGGCAGGCCTACTACTGCACGTGTTGGAATGTTGGCTGGCCTACTACAGCCCGCCTTTACCTAACAAAACACAAAAAAAGGAAAGTTGTCAACGGGACAAAAATATTTGGGTCAGTTAACTGAAACTCCCAACCATGCATGGCCGAAAGTTCGTCCAAAACCCTAGCTCCTTCTAGCCTATAAAAGAAGGGGTAGGGGTACTATTTGGAAGGAGGAAAAAGATAGGAAAGAAACTTTTCCCAATTGCCAAATCCGTTTGTCCCAACCCTTTAGCCTTTCCTCAAGCTTAAGGAGAATTCAAGCAAAGAAGTTGGAGGACAAAGAAGAGGAGGAGCCCAGGATCAGGATCAAGGAACGGTGGCCGGTCTCTATCATTATTGTAAGTTGATTCATCTTCAGATTAATAAAAGAATGTTTTTCCCGTCCCAATGCATGACTTTTATATGTTTTATTTGATTTATGCTTAATCTCTAACCCTCAAGTAGAAAAATAGCATGCATGCATAGTGTTTTGTATTGATTGCAGGATTGTCTTTGGAAGGAGCAGCGCAAGCAAGCAGACAAAGTGCAACAGAGGATCTACACTAAACTTCAGTAAAAAATTTAGTAGGTCTTTTCCATGCTTGTGTGTGAAAAAGGTGTTTGAGTTTTGGGGTGATAGGTTAAAAGTGATTTCTTTAGGGTCATGATCTGCATGCAAGTTTAGCCCTAGCTTGTTAGTCTGTAGGGTATTATTTCTCAACAACAGAATTGGCGACTCCACTGGGGATAGTACTCTTAGGGTTTCCGGATTTAAGTGAGGTTTTTGGGTAGTTTAAAGGAGTATATTTTATGTTTGTTTGTTTGTTTGTTTTTTGTTAGGTCAGAGCTAGCAGGGAACTTGGTTCTTAAATACCAGTTTTTCCTTGAATGTTTCTTGACTTTTATTATCGGGACACACAGAGGTACACGCGGCCTGCAGAAGGCATGCACGTGTGTAACCCACACCCTAACCTTCTACAGCCTGTGTTTGAACGCTTGCTGCAAAGGTTTCAGTAGCGTGTAGGACTCAGAGAGCTTAAGAGGGAGTCTCCTCTTCCCTGTCAAAATTTCACATTCTCAGGGGGCTTTCTGGATCCTGTCTGGGTCTTGTTGGTTCATAGTCTTGTCTCAGTCTGCCTTATTGTTTTCATTATTTTTTGCATTTACTTTCCTTTTCTGTTAAAGAAGAAGCATCCAAGCCTTCAAGAGACCCTAGTTGTCAATACTAGAGGCCTCTTCCAGGTCTGGGCTGTCTGTGTTTAGTTTTGTCTTGGATTTTACACATACACGTGACCTGTACCAGTTCAGCCCGCGGGTACCCGCGCTCTGTTATAGCTCAGCACGCGTTTGCACGCGTGTTGTTTCAGTGACAGTCGTAGGCTTGTTAGGTTGTTTTTCATTTAGGGTGGGGCAGTCATCCCCTCTTATGGTGAGAAGTTTTTCCTCTCAGGGGTTTGAGTCTAGGGTTGCACAGTCAGTAGGTTAGGGCCTCTTATCCTTAGCCTGTTTTTTCTTAGTTAATGTTTGATAGAAAAGATAATTTTTTTTTTGTGTGTGTTTTATGGTTTTTAGACAAGCGTAAGAAGCAGTGCTTTCTCGATTGCCATTGAGTGTCTTTGCTCTGTTTCTTTACGATCTGCGCTCTAAGACAAAATTTTATTTTGTTTTCTTGGTTTTGTTCTTGTCGACATTTTCCCTTTGTTCCTTCATTTAACACTCAAATAAAAAAAAATATATCTCTGTTTCATTTTCTTCTTTGTTTGAAGATTGTGTTGCTGCATCAATAGCTAGGAAGAAGTCTTTTTTCATAAGTTTTTTAAGTGCATTTAGAGCATAAGTAGCTCGCAGATTGAGTGAAATTCCTTTATGTTTGTTGCATGAAATCTTAGAAAATTTGAAAAGAAAAAGAAGTCTTTCTTGTTGAAAAGTTGTTGGTTTTGCATTTTTTGTAAAAGTTTTTGTTTCCAAGCATTTCTTGTTCATTTTGCTTTGAGTCTTTACACACCATCAGTTTCACCTTCATACCTTGTGACGTAAAAAAAATCCCATTAAAAGCAACGCTAGTTAAAAACTATTAGATTTTTTGTTTGTAGGGTTCATACACTAGCTCAGGACTAGGGCCTTGGAATAGGTTGGAGAATAAATTCTCCAAGGCCACTCAAACCAAACATTGGAGTCTGTCATAGGGAGTGTAGAAGTCCAGTTACATGAAAGTTATCAAGGAGCCCCCTCTAACACAGGGGCTAAACACAAGGTCGCGTAAGGAAAGGTAGCGGAGATAACCCCTCCAAAGCTGGACCAAGTGTAGTGGAGAACACATATTGAGGATTTGTTAAGGGATTCCGTCATTTGCATTTGCCACGGGGCTTCATGGGTCTCGAATCCATTCGAGGTCCTCAGTTGTCTTCCGGACCATTTGCTCTCGATACCCTTGACAGGTTTCGAGCTTGATACCCTGCTCATTGTGGTCTACCCGACTATCGACTGTACCCGCCTGGTGATTGTTCGCGTGCTGGCAAACTAGTTGCCAATCTTTTCTAGGGACATACACAGGTGACTACGGGGGTATAGCGCGGTACCTAGGACAAACATCGGGCCATTATTTGTAGAGTATATCTGGATGGTTCTTCCGTATTCGATTTGCACTTGCACCGGTAATTTGCTCTAGTGTTGGTTGTTGTAACTGTTCTTCAAAATAGTTAGTGATTGCTTGTCTTATCTCATAGGGGCTTCTTTTAGTGTGTGTTACTATTTGAACGTGTAGAATACCTTAGAATGTCCTAGATCTTCTCACACAGTGGAGGATTTAGAGCTCCATCGGTCATGTAGGCTTCTGGGCCTGCCTCCGGTTATACTGGAGCCACCCCCGCCACCATTGAGGTGGAAGCTAGACCAACAAGGGTCTTTCGAAGAAACCGGGTTACCAACCATTGAGCCCGAACAACTCCCAGAGGAATCGACCACCAATCTTGGATTGGTTGAAACCTCAACCACTAATACTTGGCCACAAGTTATTGTGCCAATTCAATTTTATGAATGCCTATCAGTGACTCACACAGCTATGGAAACAAATGTTGTTACTTCCTCTGGGAATTCTTCCATACCCATCACCGTTGCTACCACAGGAGAAGCTTCTCCTAACTTTCCCTTGTTGGCGGTCCCGACCACCATGGTCTCGGCCGCAACTACGTCCCATAGTAGACCAACCCCATCTATCGCAGCGACCACACCTCCCTTCACACCTAGTGCGACAGGCCCTCCGTTTTCATACGGTATGCCTAGTTCAGGCACAAGTCCTGCACTCACTCACTCCACTTTACAGACTTTGGGTCTGGGGGCAGGGAGCTCTAATGCTCCTCTTCAAGGTCAACATGGGGGCATTACTGTCCCGTTTAATTCTTTTCCTTACGCTGGAGGACATATCTCTCCTTTGTCCTCTTCGCTTGGTGGTCCGCATTAGCAGTCCGTCGGGAAGCCTGCACACACGAGTTCATTTGGAGCCAGGAGTCAAGGAACACCTGCGCAAACTCAGCGGCTAGGTTCTTCACCATTTGTTTGGAACAGGACGTTTGGTAATAACACTTTGGCATCCACTGCTTTCCCATCTGGGGGCACACCCATTTTTGGACAGTCTACTTCGGCACAGGGTACTATTCCTGCACTGGGGGCACATATACCAGGACCTTGGAACTCTGGAAAAGGATCCATTCCTTCCTCTAGAATGTCGTTCTGGGGTAATTCTTTCCACAGTCAATGGAACCCCGGACAGACTTCTATGCCTATCCCAGCAGGACCGGCATGGAGTAATCCTTCCCAAAGTCCGTCAAACTCGATGAATGCCCAACATCCTATGTCCTTCATGGGGAATCAACCAATGATGTCTCCACAGATGAAAAATCCTTACGCTGGTCAGGGCCATGGTTTCTACTAGAATCCGGGCTAGCAGCCAAACTTTTCCTAGCAACCTGGTGCCAGTCAAACTCTAGGACCCTTTTTTCCAGGCTATGAGCAGCAACCTAAACCACCATTCTTGGCGAAGTTACACTTGCCAGATTTGACACAGTTGTTAAATGATCCTATCTGTCATGATCTGCGTTGGCCTCCTATTCCAACGAAGTTGCCTTCGGACATTCCAAAGTTCGAGGCCAAGCCTAACGAAGATCCAGGTGATCATGTGACTAATTTCCACCTTTGGTGTTCATCTAACTCACTGAAAGATGACTCCGTCCAGTTGTGATTGTTTCAACGCACTCTTATCGGGAGTGCTGCGAAATGGTACATCGAGCTTGATTGATCACGATATTCTTCTTTTGGCGAACTGGCTATGGCCTTCCTTAACCATTTCCAGTTACTTGTGAGATACGACGTGAGCACATAACTGCTTGCCAATTTCAAATAGACGACAGCGTACCATATCTCTGATCATATACGAGAGTGGCGACGCCGAAAGAGTCTAATCAAAGTACCAGTTCCACCAAAATTCCTGCTTGAGTGGTTCCTTAAGCCTTTAGTACCGCAATTATCCAAAGACGTCGCAACTTCTGGGGTTTTCTCCGAAGAAGATGCCATCATGAGAGCTCAACAGTTTGAGCTCATCTATTCTCAGTCTGGTTTATTATAAAACATCTTGTCGGATGCTCCATGATCAATACTGGATAAAACTAGACAGAGAGCTGGACCACATGCCGATGGTATTGTTGGTTCAGCTCAAACCAAGCCCACTGAGCAATTGACAAAACAATTGCAGCAGTTATCTATACAACACTCAGCAGCCAGTCAGACTACTGCTTTGGCTGCTCCTCCTACCCAAATGTTGGAAGTACACTCCGTGCAGACGACTAACCCCAAGGCCACCCAATAGCCTGAAGGGAAGAAAAAACAATGCAAGAAGGGTAAGGGGGACAGGAAACCTACTGATAATGCTAGCAAGGGCACTAAAGAAAAATGGAAGGCGAGGTATCCATGCAACTTGTGTGCGGAAGACCACCCAACCCATCTGTGTCCTCGACTTGCAGAGGCCCAGAAGTTTTTCACACAACAACAGCAAGCCGTGTTGACTAATCCCTTTCAGCATGGGAAAAATTTAACTCAAGCCTCTACAAGTGCCAAAGGAGGCAGCCAGGAAAATTTCCCTCCTCCAAATAATTCCTCTTCCGTGAACGTATATATGGTTAGGGGTGATGCTTTAATAATGACTAGAGCACATGACTATAGTAAACCAAGTACCTCTGAGAAGGGAAAAGAAGTCTAACTCCCATATCTTCCTCTACAGATCGAGAAGACGTTGGGTGAAACAATGACATGCATTCCAAAGGGTGCATTTAAGAAAGCTTCTCACAATCCAAACTCAAGGGCCACCCAGAACTACTCTGTGGTGGAAGATTTATCCCAAACCCCTTGTGCTATGTCTTCTTTGGAGGTCCTCCAAAGTTGCCCTGCTCAGAGGAAAGCCTTGTTGACTGCTTTAGGCTCTACTGAGACTTGTAACCTGGGTACAATCATGCTAGATACAACTGACTTAAAACCTCGTCTACCTTACCACGTAGCGTTTTAGATAGTAGTGGCTCATCCCATGAAAACTTTTACACACAATATCTTTCGCACGGTGGTCGACAAGGGTGCCTCGACATGCGTTATGTCGTTAGCATGCTGGAAAACCATTGGTCAGCCTGAGTTGTCTCCATCACCTACTCTCCTCACTGCGTTTGACGGTCGTTCATTCTGACCACATGGCATCATTCCTTCTTTCCCTGTGCAGTTAGGCGGGAAGACCGTGTGCGTTGAAGTAGAGGTAGTTGATGCTCCCCTTGACTATAACCTCTTGTTAGGTCATAGTTGGACTTATGCTATGCAAGTTGTGGTCGCTACAGTTTTCTGAGTCTTGTTGTTTCCACACGAGGGTCAGATAGTGACCATTGATCAATTGTCCTTCTCTAGGTCTGACCCAGCTTTGGGGGTATCCACGGTTCCCATGATTGATAATCCTCAAGCCAGTGTAGTTAACATAGGAGTTGGTTTGTGCCCATATTTGATGGGTACTTTCGATTACCCACCTCCTCATGGCGATGTCAAGTTTATATCGACTCACCACAAGGCTGAGATTTTTCACGTCTCGTCGTTCTGGATGACTTACTTTCAGGATCCGTGCATTCTTCCTTCCCCATCATCCACGATGGATGAGACAAGGCATGCTGGAATGTCCATGCCCTTGTGGGCCACTGAAGTAGTGTACTCTTTAGTCCAGCAAGCTTTAGCTACTCCTGATCCGACTCCCGCACAAGAGTTGGATCCACTTCTAGAGCCTATCTGGGATCAGGGTTCTCTTGCTACCACCGATTCGTTATACTTAGTCTTTCCTTCTGACGAAGTAGTAATCGAAGCAATGACTAGTCCGGACAAACCTTGGGAAGATATTAATCACAGATCATATTTCCTCCCAGAGTTAAGCCGAATCAAGGCAAGATAATTCACTATCACTGTGACGGGAGATCAACCATGTCCCATTAACCTCTTAGATACACAGGAAATTTACGCTGAGGGAAATATGGCGACTATCGCTGCCACTATACCTATCAACATATCCCGAAACCCTGACATCGTGGAGAATGTCTTCGTCGGAGTGGATTGTTCCCCCGAAGAGATTCAGATTTACAAGGATCTTTTCAAATAATTCCACGACATTTTTGCCTGGTCTTATGAGGAAATGCCAGGCATCGATCCGAAAATAGTTGAACATGAAATCACAACGTATCCTAATGCTAAGCCTGTTCGAAAAAAACTTCATCCAGTTAATCCTAGGAAAGCAATAGCCATTAAGACTGAGGTTGAGAAATTGCTCAAGGCTGGGTTCATATACCCTATTCATTTGACTCATTGGGTGTCAAATCCCGTGCCGGTCGATAAAAAACAAGGCACGATTTGTGTATGTACCGATTTCCATGATTTGAACAAGGCATGTCCGAAAGATAATTATCCAACCCCATTCATCGACCAGATCATTGAATAATGCGCTGGTTGTGAAGCCTTTTCGTTCATGGATGGTTTTTTAAGCTATAATCAAATCCAAATCAAACCTGAGGACCAACACAAAATGGAATTCATTTGTCCGTGGGGTATATTCGCCTATAGCAAGATGCCTTTTGGTCTCAAGAATGCTGGAGCCACTTTCTAGCGGGCCATGTCTTTTGCGTTTCATGACCTCAAACATATAGTCGAGGCTTATATAGATGATTTAGCATCATGCTCTCGCAAGCAAAAGGATCATCCTACACACCTCAGACTAATCTTTGAACACTGTCGCTACTTCAGGATTCGCTTGAATCCCAACAAGTGCAGCTTTTGTGTCACGTCAGGACGTTTGTTAGGTTTCATAGTGTCAACCACAAAGATCATGGTCGATCCTCTTAAGGTGGAAGCGATAATCCATTTTCCCCACCCATGCACAATATTACAACTTCAAAGTCTTCAAGGCAAGGCGAACTTCTTATGACGCTTCATTGCCAACTATGCCGAAATCACCAAGGGCTTTATGCGCCTACTGAAGAAAGATGTTCCCTTTTTCTGGGACGAAGCCGCTCAACGCTCTTTCGACGCATTAAAACATGCCCTCACTACCGCACCTCTGCTATGGCCACCAAATTATAACAAGGATTTCCTCTTATACTTGGCTGCCGCAGAGTCAACCAAAGGCATGGTTTTAGTTCAGGAAGCTGATTCATTCTCATAATACATGATATATTACCTAAGTCGAGGCCTCGTAGGACTGGAACTTAATTATACCCATCTCGAAAAACTTGCATTGGCAGTCGTTCATGCTGTTCAACGGTTCCATCACTATGTTCTATTTCGCAAGACCACCGTCGTTGTCGTCGTGAACCCATTCCAGTACATGTTGACACGATGAGTTATCGGTAGAAAAATCAGTCGATGGATGGTAATCCTCCAAGAATTTGACTTAGACTTCGTTTCAGCCAAGTCCAAAAAGTCAATGGTCTTCGCAGAACTTATCTCGAAGCTTTCGGTTGAGTCAGGTGACGTTGTGCCTGAAGAATCGCCTATCTGGGGGGATATGTTTTTGATTGAATCTTCAGACCCTTGGTATGGAGATATACTAATATATCTCCAGACTTTGAAGTACCCCACCTCTGCTTCTCGTGATGAGCGTCGGAGGATACGCCATCAGGCCAAGAACTATCTCATACTCAATGATACGTTGTATCAGAGAGGTGTAGACTGCATCTTACGTCAATGTCTCACTCTTGAGGAGGCCGTCATAGTGCTCAATGATTGTCATACAGGAGCCTGTGGTGGTCACTTGTCTCGGTTGGCAACAGCCCAAAATATTTTACGAGCAGGTTACTTCTGGCCCACACTTATCAAAGATTGTATTGAGTCGGTCAAGATGTGCCATCCGTGCCAAATCTTCTCACGGAAGATGAGGGCACATCCAAATCCCATGTTTCCTGTTATCACAGTTGTTCCCTTCACTAAATGGGGGATTGATTACACTACATGCAACCCCCTGTCTGTAAGGGGGCATCGCTATATCATCGTAGCTGTCGACTACTTCACTAAGTGGGTCGAAGCTATGCCAATGTTTAAAGATGATGGAGAGACTGCAACTCTCTTCTTATTTAACCAGATTATAGCAAGGTTCGGCGTCCTGAGAGAGATTGTCACTGACCATGGCAGTCACTTTCAGAACCAAATGATGTCTGAGTTAACATCAAATCTTGGGTTACGGAAAGAACACTCATCACCTTACTATCCCCAAGCCAATGGGCAGGTGGAAGCTATAAACAAAACTCTTATTACAATTCTACAACAAACTATCAACTTAGCCAAGTCCAACTGGAATTTGATGTTATACTCGGTATTATGGGCTTACCGAACCTTAGTTAAGACTGCAACTGGTTTCTCACCTTTCCAACTCGTTTACAGGCTGGAGGCAGTCTTGCCCATCGAATGTCAAATTCCATCTCTGAAATTGGCAGTACAGTTATTGCCAGACACTTCTCCGCTTGAAGAACGGTTAGTACACCTTGAGTAGCTTGATGAACAATGTTGTGATGCATCCCTGTCCAACAAGGCTCATAAACATAAGGTCAAGTGTCAATATGATAGGTCCGTTCGTCCTCAAGTTTTCTCTGAGGGCGACCTTGTCCTGGTTTATGACCAAGATAAGGACCCCCTATGGGCAGGAAATTTTAAACCCATGTGGTTTGGACCCTTCATTATTAAAGAGGTTTTCAAAAAGGGCGCTTATCGTATAGCTGATTTTGAAGGGAATGCTTTGACGGAGCCTAGAAATGGGCTCTACCTCAAGAAGTATTACTCATAGAATGGTCACTGTGGGTAACTTTTTGTAACATATGTGTAGTCTTTGTACTATTACTTTTTTACATTTCTTTTAAAACATGTTATGGATGTGTCATTGATGTTATCTTTCATCAATATGGCAGATGTCAAGTGAGTCTGAGGTGTTCGTTGGGTATGCGGACGACGCTAGTAGACACACGTGGAGGCTTGCCTCTGCAGCTTGGGTAATCTTTACACCACAGGGTCAGTTGTTATCTTCCGGAGGGATATGCTTAGGTGACACCACAAATAATTTTGTTGAGTATAGTGCAGTTATTGAGTTGCTTCATGAAGCTCTGTCATTGGGTATGTCTCGTCTCCGGGTCTATCTAGACTCTCAACTATTTGTGTCGCAGCTAAACAGAATATACTGGGTTCATGACCCAACTTTACACCGACGATTCCTTAGGGTACTTCTCTTGGAACACAACTTTGATTATATCATATATTTTCATGTTCCTAGGAGATTAAACCAAATCACAGATACTCTAGCTAATCACATTTTAGATTGGTATCTTGCCCACACATAAGAAGATCATGAACATAAACATGTAAATACATTTTTGCACACATAATTCATAAGACACAAAAAAGAAATAAAAATCATATATAAACATGATAAAATCCTTAGAGTACATAGATGGGCGCAAGCACCTCGAAAAGTGGGAACCATAACGAGTCACTGGGCTTATGCCCTCAAAAAATATATACATATCAGTGCTCGTGGCACATAAAAGTCTAACGTCTGTTCAGGGCCTATGGGCGTTGTTATAATCATATACAACCTGACCCAGACACCTAAACAATCGAACCCATGTCCGAGGTACCCCCACAATATGAGTCTGCAAGGAGGGCGGCAAGTCCTCTATCTCCGCCATGGGAACTGTGCGAGTGAGCACAGTAAAGTTCCGCTCAATCCGCCTTAGGACTCTCTCGGCCTCTCCTACTGGGAGGGTCTCGACTACTGCTGCTCCTCCAACGGTGGCAGCTGCGGCTTCTGTCCGTGGGCGATGCTTGTTCCATGCATAGTCGGCAGGTCATACGGGTCCCACATCTGCATGCAATGAACGCTCACCCATCAAAAACTCTGGTATACAAAAACATGATATATATATCAAAAAGACATAAAAATTACATATGCAAACAAAAAAAACTGTAGGTGGAGACTTACCCATCTCCCCTCGCTCCTCACTAGGAGGCACTGGTATCGCTGGATCTATGGAGAAGTAAATCCCCGCATATGGGTAATCCTCAATAGTCGGGATCTGCTGTGACAGCCAAGCAAAAAAGTCATCGTTGAAGGCCTCTATGGTCCTTCCACCACCCTGTCGCAGCAGCAACGCTGCCCATCTGCATACTGCAAGGAAAGTAGCCAGATGTCCTCGTACTGTCAACCGAGGACTAAAACATGGAACTCTCTCGAAGAAAAACGAACACAGGATGGTCCCAAACCCGAAGTTCCTGTGTGTCCGCTGTCTGCAAGATGTCAACTGACCTGTCATGCTCACTAGTAGTGTGGTACTCCAGTCAAAAATTTGTGCATTCATGAACTGAATTGCACAGTTCATTTGTGCGTGCGAAGCTTGATGCACGACTGCAGAGCCGGTAGTCCGCCCAATGAGCGATAAAATGGTCTGGAGGGCAAGGCTAGTAATCCTACTCACGGGTACCGAGGAAGATCTCTGATCGGTCCCAGCCTCACATTACTCCTCTATCAGCTCCGAGACTTTGCTCGGCCCCGCAGGAAAAGTCTGAAAGTTGACTGGTTCCCCTCTCCTCAAGAGGCCAGTCAAAAAATAAACATCCTCGATGGTGGGTGCCAAGGATTTCCCCTCTATCATGAAGGCCTCTGCATCAGGGTGCCAATAGTCAACCAGGGCATTCAGTAGCCTTGGTTGCGCATGCATAAATGGACACAAAAAGAATTTTACTAAACCATATTGCGTCAACACAGCCATAACATTTGGATCTGCGGCCACTAACTCATTGGCGGCCTCGTGCTCCCTCTCCCTCCACTGAACATACATCCTGCCAGAACAACAAAGCAAAAAGGAGGGCGTCAGTACTTGTTCAACTCAATTGTTGCATCATGCGGGGGGTACTCGCGGGCTATCGAGGCGACAGTCAAGGGTACCCGCGGGTAGGCTTGTCTCTACCCGCAGGTACCCGCGGGCTATCCCAGGACAACCCACGTTTGCCTAGGGTCGACCTCTTTGAGGTCGACGCCCACCCCCAAACTCAAATAAAAACAATAAATGAAGTATTGAATTGCAAGATAAGGGAGTTTGTACTTACTTGGTCCAAGCAAAAGTTTGTTTCGTCCACTGTAGCTCCCGGAATCAGGATCTTTCGCAAAGGGGGTCTTTTGTCTCTAGAGTCAATTTCCAAATCAGCAATGGTGATAATGAGCTGCCAGCTTCTATTTATAGACTTTTTGGCCTCTTTTTGTCACTTTTTTGGGCCCCTTTATTAGTTTATTTATACCAAAAACCATTTTGAGTGGTCCAGGAGTTATATGGGAGGGATTTGATCAGGTATTGGGACAATTTTCATTGAGTTTCAGAAAATATAAAACAAAAATATATTGAAGGTCCATAAAAAAAAATTCAAAATTCAACTAGAGCATATAGGGTAGGATTTCATCCCAACTGTTGCATCTCGTTGCCTTTTATTCCTATGATATAGGATCGATCCCATCTGGTTGTGATATGGAACCGTCATATCTGCTCTAGAAGTGTCGCAACTGGGTGGTAGAGCTTGCCAAAACATGGATGCCCTAGGTAGTTCCTGGTTGCATTATGGTGTCCATGCCGTTTCTACCAACACTGTAGGCTCGGGAGTCCATATAGTCTTTCCTGAATATGAGTTTGAGCCTCATTCACATGGGTATTTTTCCACTCTTGGACTTACCCTCCGGACTCCCAAATCATAATGGGTCTCCTTTTAAGCCCTTTTCAGACCCTCTAAACATGAAAAGATTGTCGAGCGATCTTGTGATCTTTCACACTTGTTAAACTGAAATTTGAAGTCACGTCTGTCCGGCGGTAGTTTACCCCTTTTTCGGTCCAGACGATCAACTGTACGAACAAAGGAATACTCTATTGAATTTCCATTCTTTAGAAGAGTATCCTCGGGTAAGATTTTATTCCTTTTTCGGGCTTGAGGGACTAAATCTACGAAAAAGAAACCCCCTCGGAGTCCATAGTTAAGCTCTTTTTAGACTCCCTAAAATTGAAAAGATCGTTGAGTGACCTTATTCTTTTACACTCATTAAAATGGTCCAGAAGAACATTCCTAACGGAGTCCATAGTTAATCTTTTTTTAGGCTCCTTAAAAGTGAAAAAATAGTCGAGTGATCTTGTCCTTTTCACACTCGTTAAAATGGTTTTGAATTGACGTCTAGTCGGTGCTAGTTTACCCCTTTTTCGAACCGACTAGACTATCTTCGAAAAAGGTACCCCAATGGAATTTTCTTTTATGCTTTTTCAAACTCTCTAAATATGAAAAATTACCGATCTTCCCTTCTCTAGGCTCGTTAAACTTACATCAAAGGACGTTACCATTGTGTGTTCTATCAATTGCATTTGCATCCTTTACCCATCAGCCTAGTAACAGTTTGCCTTTGCGTCTTAACACCTTTTGCCACTGGAGGATTTTTCCCGAGTATCATTTCCCTAGAACATCAGTCTTTTCCTTGTGCCTTCAACTTGTATGTTTTCT
>JZKD02S2150364.1:1023131-1038030 GCA_000966675.3 Picea glauca
CCAAGCATTGGGTTATTATGCAACCTCTTTTGAATGTGAAAAGGGTCTCTTTAGGGCACAATTAGGTCTTTGACCAGCCTCCCCACGCAGATTGAGCTCGGATTTGGTGTCAAATTGACTTGGGAGCCGATCCATTAGTGGTTGGGAGGCCGACCAATTTCATAAATGCTCTGTTTGGCAGGCGCGCGGGTTTTTCACCCCACAGCCGCGCATATGCGCCCCAGGTACGAAGATGTTGCGCGCGTGCGCGTGCGTGCCCAGTGGGTGCAAAGCGCCTTGTAATTTTTTGGCCATTTTGTATAGTTTTGACCCTTTTGCTGTGCTGTGGAATTAATCCTTGTGCTATGAATGACTGTTTTTCTGTTTTGATGATGCAGAGTTCTTGTCGCCCTATGCGGACGAAATTTCAGTGATAACAGGGGTGATAGGTTAAAAGTGATTTCTTTAGGGTCGTGATCTGCATTCAAGTTTAGCCCTAGCTTGTTAGTCCGTAGGGTATTATTTCCCAACAACACTTGACGAGTCCTCTTCCTTTTGTTGTTATGAGGTTTAAACCTCGCACACCTTTTCTAGATCTGATGGCTCACAGAAACCCAACACTTCTCCCTCGAAGTTTCTGTCATTCGTTCTACCCTTCTGTGCGGCTTCCTCGGGATTAAACCCCTCGCACCTTCTCCTGGATCTGACGGCTATCGGTCCTTGGTGCTAGATCTAACGACCTAGATCCTTTTTTCTGTGCACCTCCCAGGGACTAAACCCCATGCACATATCCTTGATCTAGCGGCTCTCAGGCCAATGCGCTCTAGATCTGATGGCTGGCACGATTTCACGATCTTGGCAATTTCAAGTATGGGTTGCAACCTCCTCTACTCCTCCAACTTTTGATTTCTGAATGTGTGGATATCCAAGGGTTTAAACCCCGTGTGCCTTCGCTTGATCCAACGGTTGTCGGGTATTGGCGCTAGATCTGATGGTTTAGATATGACCTCCTTGTGCACTCTCCTCCTGCTTCCTGGATGTAGATTCAATGGTCCAGATCTTTCTTCCCAGTGCTGATCCAACGACAAATATGCTCTTCCTCCTGAGCTTTCTTGGCTTTTTGACTTAGAATATTTTCTAAGTCTCGAAGGTCTCGACCTTCGACTCTTCCTCTTGCGAGCTCGATTCCTTTGGGTCTCATCTGCATTATAGAAATGCTGTCCCTTCTGAGCTTTTTCCTCTCGGAGATTTACTCCTACTTACACTTTGTGTTCGAGGATCTTAAATATCTCAGATTCAAGAAGTTTTCTAGAAATGAAAACTCCTTACACCCACCTGGTATTCTTCTGCTCAATGCACACCTTGAAGAGCCTATAAAGTGTTCAACAAATTTTCAAGTGTCTCTCCTTGACACTTATTCTCTCTGAACTTGAAATAGAGTTCCCTAGTGCACTCTATGCACTTGCTCGATGCCCTCTTGGCAGAGCTCTCCAGAACCTTCAGTAGTTTTGTCTTCCCTGAACTCGAGACAGAGTTCCATCCTATGCACTCCTTGCACCTCTGCTGATGAAGGTTCAACACTATCCCTCTCGAGCTTTCCCGAGGTTGTCTCACCTCTATCAATGCACACCTTGAGAACTATGTGCACTCCTTGCACTCGGAAACTCCAAGACAGGAAGAAATTGAAACTTGTAAAATACTTCACTAGTTATGCATTCAAAACACGAAATGCATAAAAACATTCAAACACATACCGACAATTCATGGCAGGAAAAATCGCTCTTCTATTAATTCAGAAATGCCTATACAAGGTGTTTACAAAGGCTAGACTGTAACAAGTCTCATCTCTCGAGACCTCTCTGCTCTGGTCTCTCCTCCTATCCCCCTCTCTCTTCTATTACTCTCCCATTACAAATAGGGCTCTTTCGAGCTTATCCTCAACCTCACCGTCTCTGAGATATCTCTATCACAGAGCGGCTCCTACGACTACATTACATAAATGGATGCCCAATCCTGACTATGTCATGGGATTGCTGCAGGCAACCATTAAAGGAAACCTTAACCATTACATGTACAAAGGCGTGGTCTCGCATTAAAATCCTTACAACATTTATTGAAATTTTGAATTTCAAAATTGAGAGGGTTGCGCCTCTCCCTTTCTCCATTAAATGCGTGCTGGATGTGATGGTTGGCTGACAAACTGCTGACATGGAGTGATTCTCCTGCATCATACTCCTCACCTGGAAAAATCATGATCTCCTGATCATGAGCTCCTCTTCTCCAGTGTTGAACTCCACCTAGATCCCAAACTTTCCCTTGGAGTTGTCCATCTTCTCCTCTACTTCGTTGTTACTGCTACTCCTACCCTACTGCTCTTCTAGGCTCCCTTTTGCTCAGATTCTCATTGCTGGTAGTATCTGCTGCTAAACTCAACATTAGTCTTCTAATTTCTTCAATTACCTCATCCAGCTACTCTAGTGGCTGGCTCTTTGTAAGAAGTCTTCTCTACCACACTTCTGTCTTCTCAATGGGTAGATCTGCTTGATCTCCCCTGCTATCTTTATCTCTCTTTGTGGCACTAAGTGGCCACTCTGTTGCAGACTCTAGCTCTAGAGTCTTATCACTGAAATGTTGCTCAGCTTCTTCCTATGGAAGTTCTACTGCTGCCATTTCTCCTACTGGCATACTTCCAACTTCTTCCAACTTCTCCCCAAGCTGGTATGCTCCACTACCTTCTTCCAACTTAGCCTGTTGGATGTGAAAATTTTGCACCATCACCCTTTTCTCCAGGGCTTCCAATTCTTCACACAAACCAGCAAAGTCTATGTTGTCCACTTACTCTTCTTCTTCTTCTGCAGCTTCCAGTACTACAATGATCTCCTCTTCATCTTCATGGCTTTCCTCCTTCTGTTGTTGCATCCACAACACATGTTCTTGCCTCAATTGGGCTATCTGGTAGGAATACCCGAATTCCGCCAATCATTAGAATTCTCTTCTGATTCTCCTTCTGGATGGTGCAAGTTTTTAACTTGTCATCATATTCATTCACATGGTCTACAAAACCACATGAATCTTCACTTATCAGTAGTCCTTGTTGACCTGAACTCACTCCTAAGTCCTTGAGACTTTCAGACAATCTCACTTCTTTTCCCCTACCCACCTGGCAATTTGGGAATTTTCTGCTGCCCACTTGGCAGTCTATGAGATCTAGTGATCCCATATCATTTCCCACTTGGAAATCTGAAATTTCACCACTACCCCCTTGGCAGTATGCGAGACCTTTTTCTGATCTCTTCCCATTTCCCACCTAGCAACTCAAAAGTTCACTTTTGCCCACCTGGCAGTTTATGAGATCCTCTGCTAATCTCATACCATTGCCCACCTGGAAATATGAATTTTCGTTGCTGTCCTCTTGACAGTCTATGAGATCCTCCAGTGATCTCATTCCATTGCCCACCTAGAAATTTGAAAGTTCATCCCTTCCCTCCTGGCAGTTTATGAGATATTAAACTGATCCCTCTTCCTCATCACTAAGGGTTCCTCCAACTTCTGGCTCACAGATGCAAACTAGCTTTGTGTCATTGAGGCTTTCAGCATACCTCAACCACTTCCTCAACTCTTGTTGTTGTTTCCTGGGCAACAAATTTTGAACAGGCCATTCGGCTTTCTTGTTCAGAGGCCATTTGTACCTCCAGTGTACTTTTGCCTCCTGCTGCATCTTCAATGTCAATTGTTCCATTCTCGCCCTTATCTCAGCGAGTTCTTTGTCAATCTTTACTTTACTGATATGCTAGTGGTATCCTCTTCCACCACACTCATGGACTTCAGTAGCCATTTCCATATTTCATCTACCCTCCTAGGAAGCGTATGGATCACTCCACATCTGAGTGCATCTCCATGTCCTACTATAGTTCGCCTGGTTTTCTATCATTTGTTGCACACCTTGCAACAATCACCACAGAGCTTTAACACCTTGCTTCTTTCACCTGTTGTATACAGAGAAATCTCAGCTTCTGATTTCACTTGATGTTACCATAATTTCTCCCACCGTCTCTCCTTTGTCTGTGAACAAAGTAACGGTCTCCTCTTTCTCTTTTGTCTAAAATCTACAGACAAAAATTGGCTCTGATACCACTTGATGCAGACCCCCCTACCTCAGCAGGGTTCTGTGACCTCCCAGTCTCTGGATCGATATTCTTCTGAGATAAAATGGCTCTTCGAGCTCCTGCTAGAACCCTTTGAATGAATCCACAGGTCCTTTATGAAAACCCGCTTTGTGTAACTTAACACCAGGCGCGAGCCTTACATCTCCATGTGACCACAACCTAGCCTTAGCGCAAGCGCCTTTCACAACTCGCGAGTTCGTGAGTCGAAGACCCTCGAATCCTCTTTCTCCAAACGCCGATACCCAAGATGTGATATGGGTATGGCTCCTCCTTGTTAGCACCTTCCACACATAACCATCGGATAGGGCTAAGTGCTAGCACTACTCGCAACCCGTGACTTCGCGAGTTGGAAGGTTGAACCCTCGTGCTCCTCCTTTGTGAAATCCTGAAGCATAATAAGTCAGCGATGGGTTGACTCCTTTAGAAATACTCACAACTTGCGACTTCACGAGTTGGAGTGTTGAACCCTCGTGCTCCTCCTTTGTGAAACCCCGAAACGTGAAAGGTCAAAGATGGGTTGGCTCCTTCCAAGGTTACGTGTGTCCACCACCTGTACCCGCTTCCACCTTTCTCTGGGTATTTATTGTTATTCCACCTGTCAACCATGTGGTCCCCACCTAACGGATGTTCCATGTGTTCGCACGATCCCTCAGTTCTCGGAACTTCGTGAATTCTGCAGTTGAAAAGAAATTCTTTCAACCCCCGAATCCCTGATATGCGATACCACGTGAAGGGTCTAATCCAACGGTTCTTCCGTGGCTTGGATTCCAATGGTATGGATCTTCTTCCCTGCTCTTTGCAACTCGAGACTTCGTGAAACCAATAATTTGGTCTACCCTCCAAACTCACAAACCCTGAATTCACGAAATGATCTAGATATCTGCCACCTGTCCTCCAAAATGGATGGTCCTGATGCTTTCGAGACTTGACGAGTCCCATTCCTTCTGTTGTTACGAGGTTTAAACCTCACGCACCTTTTCTAGATCCGAAGGCTCATGGTAACTTGACACTTCTCCCTTGAAGTTTTTTTCGTCCGTTCTACCCTTCTGCGTGGCTTCCCAGAGATTAAACCTCTTGCACCTTCTCCTGGATCCAATGGCTATCGGTCCTTGGTGCTAGATCTAACGACCCAGATCCTTTCTTCTGCGCACCTCCCAGGGACTAAACCCCGGGCATGTATCCTTGATCGAGTGACTCTCATGCCGCTATGCTCCAGTTCCGATGGCTGGCACGATTTTGTGATCTCGGAGATTGCAAGTATGGGGTGCAGCCTCCTCTGCTCCTCCAACTTTCGATTCCTGAATGTGTGGATATCCGAGGGTTTAAACCCCGTGTGCCTTCGCATGATCCAATGGTTGTCAGGTATTGGTGCTAGATATGACAGTTTAGATCTGACCTCCTTGCACGCTCTCCTCCTACTACTTGGACATATATTCAACGGTTTGGATCTTTCTTCCCATTGTTGATACAATGATAGTTGTGCCCTTCCTCCTGAGTTTTCTTGGATTTTTGACTTAGAATATTTTCTAAGACTTGAAGGTCTCGAACTTTGACTCTTCCTCTTGCGAGCCTTATTCCTTTGGGTCTCATCTGCATTATAGAAATGTTGTCCCTTCTTAGCTTTGTCCTCTCGGAGATTTACTCCTGTGCACACTTTTTGTTCGAGGATCTTGAATAACTCAAATTCGAGAAGTTTTTTGGAAAAGAAAACTCCTTACACCCACCTGGCGTTCATCTACTCGATGCACACCTTCCAGAGCCTACAGAGTGTTCAACAACTCTATAAGTGTCTCTCCTCAACACTTCTTCTCTCTGAACTCGAAATAGATTTCCCTAGTGCACTCTATGCACTCGCTCGATGCCCTCTTGGCGGAGCTCTCCAGAACCTTTAGTAGTTCTGTCTTCCCTGAACTCGAGACAGAGTTCCTTCCTATGCACTCCTTTCACCTCTACTGATGAAGGTTCAACACTATCCCTCTTGAGCTTTCCTGAGGTTTTCTCACCTCTGTCAATGCACACCTTGCAGACTATGTGCACTCCTTGCACTCGGAAACTCCAAGACAGGAAGAAATTGAAACTTGTGAAATACTTCACCAGTTATGCATTCAAAACATGAAATGCATAAAAACATGCAAACACATACCAACCATTCATGGTAGGAAACACTGCTCTTCTATTAATTCAGAAATGCCTATACAAGGTGTTTACAAAGGTTGGACTATAACAAGTCTCAACTCTCTCTCTCTGGAGACCTCTCTTCTCTAGTCTCTCCTCCTATATCCCTCTCTCTTCTATTACTCTCCCATTACAAAGAGGGCTCTCTTGAGCTTATCCTCAACCTCACCCTCTCTGAGCTATCGCTATCACAGAGTGGCTCCTACAGATACATTACATAAATGGATGCCTAGTCCTAACTACATCCTAGGCTTGCTGCAGGCAACCATTAAAGGAAACCTCAACCACTACCTGTACAAAGGTGTGGTCTGGCATTAAAATCCTTACAACATTTATTGAAATTTCTAATTTTAAAATTGAGAGGGTTGCGCCTCTCCCTTTCTCCATTAAATGCATGCTGGATGTGCTAGATGGATGGCACGCTGCTGACATGGAGCGATGCTCCTGCATCAATCTTGGAGGACAATTTCCCTGATGCACAACTCTTTTTAGTGAATATTGTTGATGAATATTTTTTTGATATTATTGAATTTTTGAGTACAGGATTTTTCCAAAAAGGAATATAATACCACCCAGAAGAAGAATTTGGTGGTTAGAGCTGTAGAATACCAACTTATTGTAGGACACTTATATATATTAGGTGCAGATAATATTTTAAGGAGATGTGTCATGGAACATGAATGCCCTATCATTTTAGCAGAAGCACATGAAGGAATATCTGGGAGACATTATACAAGTAAATCTAATTTCAGAAGATATTGCACACAGGATTATGGTGGCCAACATTTTCTAAATATGCACATGAGTATTGTTAGAATTGTGATGTCTGTTATAGGGTAGGAAATCCATCTAGGAGGGATGAGATGCCAATGAAGCCTCAGGTAACTCTTAAAGTGTTTGATAAATGGGAAGTAGACTTTGTAGGACCAATCAATCCACCACCTAGAATATCAGGAGCAAGGTATATCATTACAATGACAAAATATTTAAGCAGATGGGCTGAAGCAACAACAGTGAAAGATTGCGGCACAGAAACTACAATGCACTTCCTATTTGAACAAGTAATAACAAGATTTGGATGCCCTAGAATTCTGATGAGTGATCAGGGGACTCATTTTATCAATAGTACCATCTAGAAAATGACTGAAGAATTTGAGATACATCATTAGAAGAGTACTCCATACCATCCTCAGGCTAATGGAATAGTGTAAGCATTTAATAATATATTGGAGAATGCCTTAACCAAGATTTGCAATGTAAACAGGGATGATTGGGATTTGATGATATCAACAGTGTTATGGACCTATATAACTACATGCAATAAAATCATAGGGCAAACACCTTTTAGATTGGTGTATGGAAAAGAAGCAATAGTCCCTTTGGAGTATTTGATACCTAGTATATGGATTGCAACAATTACAAACATGACAAAAAGAGGCATAGTACTGGAAAGATTGGCTCAGCTCATGGAACTAGAAGAGGAAAAAATTATAGTTGGTTTTCATCGAGAAGTAAAAAAAGAAAAGGAAAAAACTTGGCATGATAGGCACATTAAGAAGAAGAAATTTAAGGAAGGAGATCTGGTTCTCCTCTATGACAATAAATATTTACAGCACCCTAGAAAATTTAAGATGCTTTGGCTAGGGCCTTTTGAGATAAAGTATGTCACAAATGGAGGTGTTGTGCAGCTACAGGATTTAGCAGGAAAGGAGATTAAAGGATTAGTTAATGGTAGTCAATTGAAACTATATAGGGATAGTCTACCTACTAACCCTCATTAGTTGCAACATAGAAAAGTAGAATTGTACATAGTGTATATAGTAGGAGTTAAAAGAGAAAAGAAAGAAAAAATTGGAAAAAGAACAAAAAGACAAAAATATGTAGGAGTTAGATAAGGGGTAGACATGTAGTTGGATAATATATCATGTAGTATATAGTAAGTGACATAGAAGAACATGAATATACTGCATGCCAGAGAAAGGTGACAAGACAGAAAATGCAGCGTGACGGGATAGAAAGAACTTGTAAAAAGGAAAAAGGTGGTGATTGGAAAAATCAGATACAACAAAGAATTTATGGCAAGAACTATAAAAGAGGGAAACGTGAACAAGAAGACTCATTGTGACTTGAAGAAAATGAGAGATAAAGGAGTGAAGACACAAAGAAATCAGGTGATTTCGAGGATATTCTGTGAAGATTCAGAAAAACCCTGTTCGGATTTAGAAAAATGGTGTCGCCAAAGGTTATATCTCCCAGTTGAATCGCAAGGAAAACACTCAGCACCATGAGATATCCATAGGAGAAAGCATCTGCAAAAGTAGCAAACCATATTCAACTGAAAGGAGTGGCAGACATGGACTCCATTCCTTCCCCAATGATAGAACTGGTTAGCCCAACGATTATGGAGGAATAGGAACAATAGATTCCAGCAACATGAGAAATGGCGGTTGACCCAAGGGTCAAAGAATAGAACCCTACTATAGAGAAAAACCCTACACAACAACTTAACCTACGAGCACCACAACAGATGAATGGGGAAGAAGATGAAAAAACAAAATCAAATGAACCTAGAGGACAGGTCGAAGCAGCACAACAACCTGTCGCAAAACCAATGCAACATATGGAAGAACAGGTTCAGGTGGAGGATGTTATAGGCCAACAATATTTATACATATAAATAGAGGAGGATGAGCACTAGAAAGTAGGTCCATGAATAGTGACAAGAAATACAAAGGGAAAACATACATCATAGAGATAACCGCACAAACAAAAAGAAACAACATTGACACTATCGTGCATACCTGAAGGATTCATAATCCTTCCTGACATATTAGGATCTGTGGAGAAGCTAAATTATTCATATCATAATGTAAAAAGAAAGGACAAGTTCCTTGAGTTTGCACTGCAAGTCTATATGGAGAGTAAAGGAACAATTTCATTAGGAGTTCCAATTTTAGAGCCAAAGCAGTGGATTGTAGGGTTGTATAACACAGGGATAATGAACTTGTTATAAATCCCTCATTTTGGGTGGGGTAAAGATGTAAAAAATTGTGTCAAACAATTAATGGCATTGGTGCATGGGGGTATTTTATGGATGGACAAGATGATATCAATAGATGTAGATCTAATTGCATAAATTACAGGTTTTCCAACATATGGAGAAAATCTAGAAAAATATTTATATGACAAGAGAAAGGAGAAATCCCTGGCAGAGGAGATGAAGAAGACATATGGTACTGAGAGAGGATCCCAAGGAATCATAATTAACAGAATCAGTGAAACTGTGATGAGGTTGGAAATAAAATTGATGGATTTCAAGCTCTTAAGGAAATGTCGCAAGGAAGAAGCACATGCAGGAGTTATAGCATTAGTTGTGCAGTGCGCGAAGGGGACTTTACTCATTTGGAGCCCATACTTACTAAATTTATTTTTGGAAGACTATAAAGATGCACAGGATTTGGGAACAGAGTTCCATTATGCATGGATGATAATATTGATATATTTAGTGGGTTGGGGAGAACCCAAATACAACAGATTTTACCCAAGGCCAGGAAAGTGTCGTACAACGCGGTACACAACATTATGGAACACTTCAAATGCAAAAGAGAGGAAGGAAAATTTCAACATATTTTCTATGTATTTGGATGAGATGCAGAAAAAGGTGGTTGATACATGGAGGATACCACCAGAAGTGGTGGAAAAACATCATATCATAACTAATTTTAATTATTGCAGACACAACATGTGGATTCAAGCAAAAAGGGATCCCAAGAAGGAGTGGTTACAATTGAGGTAATGTGTGACAACAGAAGAAGTGCAGTGGGCCATGAAACATTGTTCGGATGAATGGAAGGTACTAGTAGATTCCAAGAAGGGATCAAAAGGTAAGAAACAAGAAGAAGTTGGCCCTTCACAGAAGTCAAACAATCTAGTAGTGAAAACAAGAAAGGCAACAGAGTGAGTGAAGGAAACAAGGGGGAGCACAGTAGTTAGGAAGCCAAGACATAAAAACCCTAATCCAAAGCCTTCCATGCATGAGAAGGACTACGCAGAAGTAAGAAATGGAGGAGTGCAAAAGGATACTAATGGAGGAGCGAAGAAGGATACTATTGTTCCTACACAAGAGGAACTAGGCAGAGGAGATGTCCCAGGCATAGAGATACCAGATACAATATCACAGACAGATACTCTTCCCATGAAGAGGATAGTATTGTACACAGGAGGACAACATAAGAATATGAAGTCACATAAGGGTGTCCCTGATTTTACAATCGCGGAAGATGATGAGGAGATGGTCGTAGATAAGTTGCATGATTGTGTAGAAAATTCATGGGATGATGTTGAGAATCAAATTGAAGAGATAATGAAAACGTTGACAGAAGTTAAGAGTGCACTGGAAAAACTACAACTTACTACGATGCAGCCGAAGGGACAGGTACAACAACAACCAATGCCTCCAACAAGAACAGTTCTGATGCAAGACACGATATAGATCATGGTGTTGGGGAATGATAATTGTTGTATCACTTAGGCCATGTTTCATATTGATGAGGAGACAACACATAAGTTTTTGAAGGACATAGATTAACTGGACTTGGCACTACCCAAGGTCCAAATGAAGGCGTTGTATAAGATGCAAGTCATTGTCATGCAAAATATTCAATTGAGGGCTCACATAGATGTGACAAACTTACAATTGGCTAAGAAAGTAAGTGAGACACTGAATATAATACTCAAATAGGTGTAGGTTGACAAGGAGGACACAAAGAAACATGTGGAGAGGATAGAGCAATAGGTAGACAAAGTGTTTAAAACTATCCCAGATAGCGTGCAAGAAGGGAACATACCCACAAAGAGTAAGATTGAGAAGATAACACGGACTATGGAGGCTTATAAGAACCACATCATAGAGTTGATGGAAATCCTATAACCAAGCATGCCACCAGAGGTTTGGAATGCAGAGGGAGCAAGAGGTGACAGGACATAAGGAGCATATTGTGCAGAACATCAAGGAAATCACAAAACTATATGATAGAAGCACACATTTATGGATGAGTATGCAGGAGGATGAGAAACTTCAGGACTTAGACAAGAAGAAAGAAGGATTAAACACTACAGAGCATGATTTGAAGAAAAATCAAAAGACGATGATAATCTCAGACAAATTGAGGAGTGCACAAGAACTGAAGAGCTTACATGCCAAACTAAAGACCATTCAAGAAGAGAAGCAGTCAAGGCAGGATCAGTTTGAGCCACCGTAGGAACATGCAGAGCAGATGCTGACAGAGATTAATGCAGCCAAGGGGAATATTGCAAACATTAGCTTGGAGACTGAATAATTGTTGAAGGAACATATCACTGCATAGATTGTGGATTACGTAGCAGAGAAGAGCACACAGGTAAAATCTCGAGCTGAAGACATTTCAGGCAGATTCCAAGAGTTGGAGAAATCAATGCAGGATGCAAACACTCCTTGAGTGGCTCAGGATGAGTGATAGGTGATTTTTTGGGGCATGTTGGCGCAAGTCATTTTGGGGAACAATGCAAAAATTAATGAGGAAGTTGAGAAAGGGACCAAAAAATGAGCGCGCATTGGAGAGAAACTAAAAGTAGTGTGAGGAAGAAGGAAAGTCAAGGGAAAAGAAGAAGGATGCAGATCAACCATATGTAGGAAGTTAGAATGTGGACAAACCTAATCCACTTAGGTTTAGGGTTTTGGTCATATTGGTAACGGATTTTAACCAACTTTTGTAGTATAAATATATGTTTTGTGATATCGGAGGAGATCCAGTAGATTTTGAATATCAATTATGAGTCACAAGTACTAGTAATTAGTTTTGAGGTTCTTGCAGTCTATCTTGGAGACATAGATGAATTTTATTCGAGGGTAAGATCACAATATGTGGATATTGATGCAGTCTTGTTAGCCTCATGCACACAACGCTATAAAATTATGAGGGTCAGGTCACAAGCTATGGAGCTTAGTATGACACTGGTCAGACCCACACATACATGTGCATATCTTATGAACTTATGATGTAATGTGCGCAACAAAATATTTTGATGAAGATCAATAAAGAAGAAAATAATGCTAGATCTTTTTGGATGTATCCCAAGCGAGATGAACCACAGTAAAACATTGTATCACTATGTGGAATGTTTCTTTTATGTTTCACAATGGTTTATGATGAATTAATGAATGAATGAATTTGGTAGTATTAAAATGCAGCGCGCACTAGAATAAGACATGATATTTACTACATAATGAATATCAAGGAATGAATATGGTTATAGAATGGTATATTTGATATATCTAAGGTAGATAGAATACCTAACATACCCATGAGCACCATCCCTTCCACGATTGTAGACATTTGGGTCCTACAGTCACCCATAAGCCATCTTAGGTGAGATATCATTGTGCGCTATGTGCACAGAGTTTCTTTCTGGTCTCCAGAAGGGCCAATGGGTTGTAGGGTTTTTTTGGAAACCTAAAGTAGAACCCGGGTCTTCCCAAACATTTTAACACCAGATCCAGATGATATATTGGAGATACTAAAGAATATGACGAGACATAAGGTCTAATTGTATTAGGGTTTTCTAACCATGGAGAGAGGCATTCCAAATTGAAATGCAAGATGCAAAGAAGATAAAATATACTGGGGCATTAGAGTGACACAAAGACATTTTCTACAGTGAGGGGAAAGGAAACACTTAGATAGAAATACTGGCAGGTAGTGAGAGGGCTCAAACAATTAGGTAGAGGTCTATGTTTCTATATGCAAGAAGAAGAGAAAACACTCAAACACCTAGGGGATAATGATACTCAACTATGGAAGACTACCATAGCTCAATTCAAGGCTACAAACTAAAAGGGCTCTGATAAAACTATAAGAACACACATATAAAGATAAGTGTTAGATTCATTTTTTAATGATATGATACACATATATATACATTGATGTGACCTTTGGATTCAGCTTCCATGGTCTCTTGGACTCTCAACATATGTTACACTATCACTTAGAGTTTTACATTCATTCAAGTGAATGATGATGTAACCCTAGTAGATTAGGTCTCAACCATAATCAAACCTGTGAGAAGACATCCCAGGGAAATCCCTAGTGCTAAACTGAGATGGAGTCTACTATGTTTTTTTGCTTCAACAATGTGTCGATTTATAGCTATAGGGAATGAATATGATGCACCTCTAAATTCTATTGAAAATCATGTGAGAGCATTGTACATTCATATCATTAGATTTTTGTAAGAAAAATTAAAATATGTCATGGCCTATAAATGCATTAGTACTTCCATGGGGATATATTTTATGGGGAAAATGCTCATAGGGATCTCATTGAATAGATCAGTAACATATTCCTATGATATGCCTATATATCCTAGATAGGAGGGGGTATACTTATAATGGTTTTCTTAGATCTAGACTCAAATATGCGTATTGAAAATGATCCTACAGAATTGAGATTAGAATCCTGGTTGAGATTCAAAATGATCCTGGTTTTTGAGTCCTAGAGTTCCAGCTCCAAGCTTCACAACCTACCTCTTATACAAAAAAGACACACAAAAGCCTCTCTACCTTTATATTTAGGATTAGAATCCTGGATCCAATTATATTTCAACCAGATCTATAATAATATGAATCAGATCTAAAACGTTTATATTCAATTGCAAACATTTATAAGGGAAACCCAAATTATATATTAATTATAACCAAGAAATTACATCAATATGACATACCTTGGATGTAGATACATTTATTCTTGTATCCTTACTCCTTAACTCTCCTTACAACTCCTTGGTCATGCTAGTCTCCAATGACTTCTGGCTTAATACCTCTATAGTTTGGAAGCATAACCTTACTCTTGAATTCTTCCTCCTCCTTGCCCAAGACTTGCCTTTGTTATATAGCTCTTGGAGGAGGCTTGGGAAAGGTTTATAGATCTTCTAGAGACTACTAGAGACTTGAATGATGTGAGTTCCTAAGTCCTAGCCACTTAGATCCAACTCATATCTCGCCTCTCTCCTTGTAACTCCCCAATTCTAGAAACTTGACAGTGCCTCGCTTGTTGCACAACTAGTGTCAAGCGCGTGTCTCACTTGTTGTATGCTATGTGTCTCACTTGTTGTATGCTATGTGTCTCCTGAGTATGCCTAAAACTAGGTAAAAATGGCTCCAAAAGGTGTGAAACCGTAGGAAAAAGATGAATTAGGGACATGATCCTATGATGACATCCTCTCTGGCATGTAGGGTGGAAATTATGTTTGTAGTAGATGTCCCTTAATGCGCAAGGTCATAAAAGGATTGGATGGATGAAATAAATTACAATATTGTGCATATGAGGCAGTGTAAGGAGATATAAAAGGAGGTTAAGAGACCAAATAATTCTTGTAATAAAACACCAAGGATGAGCATATATATAGACCAATCCCTCATGTATACATACTTGTTAGGACCACATATTGCACCTTTTTGCCCATACTTGTTGTCATTATTATACCCTTGATCACCTGTATTTAGCCCCATATTATCACTTCATCTGATCACTCCAAGGTATACA
>JZKD02S2150364.1:1049054-1060751 GCA_000966675.3 Picea glauca
GAAATGGAATCTTACTCTAGCGAGCCCCCTATCTATACATGGCATGAATCTACTGGTCCCGAATCCCACCGCCTCTCACTTCCTAACATACCACATCACCTCCTATCGTCATCATCCACCTTTCGAAAAGAGTCACATCCCATAACTCCATCAGTCCTTCTCCCTCATTCACTCATGGCAAGTCCCCTCACCATGATTTTTTCCCCCAATCGATAACTGCCACATCACCCATCTGTATCCCTCAGTCATTGTCACCTGCCATCTCACATTCTAAATGACCTGTTGGCCATTTATTACTGGATAACTTATCCATTAACCAACTAACCTGTCCCATGTGCCCAATGGATACCCGTTTACTCAAAATTACCCTCACTGTTCATTCCTTCACCATTTACCCACTCATTGCACCAGATAATTTACCTCGTTTTCTTCTCCGTTACAGTCAGTCGCCCCCACTAATATTGTTTTATTTGCAGGTATTGTTACAGTAATGGTGCCAAAATGAAAACAAACTGAAGGATAGGAGAATTCGTTTCTCCTGCCTCCTGTTGATCTCGACAAGATTCCACTGGCCGACAAAGACTACTTAATCATAGACACTAAGTGTGATTTATACTTCGCAGACCTTCAATCATGGCTTAAAGAAGTCTTCCTAGACCAGAGTGATGAAATTGGACTCTAGGAGTCCAACCTACCCCTATATCTCTTCCCCCGGATTCACCATTTCCTAGAGTTCACCCTCAAGTGCCAAGCCCACTATATTCCCAAGCAAAGAGCCATCGTATCACTGTCCGGGGAAGTTCTCTTCCTCATCACACCAGAAACCATTGACCAAATGATGAAAATATCTCGAGCCGACTCCACATCACCTTTTAACCTTGAAATCCTTACAGAGTTATACCAGAAGATGACTTTTCCTCAAAGAGCTCAAATATTTGATCTTTTTCTTCCACAATCCACTCAGATCCCCACTACAAATCCCCCTTATCCTTCCTCCATGTTCTCAACCAAAGGAAACCAGGTTATCACGTCCCTATGTGCCTTGTTGGGTTATTATTCAGATCAGTGGGTAGATGAACCCATTCTGGGATTTTTGTCTATTTTCTCCACCGATGAGAAGCCTACTACACAGTTCGACTTCAGCATGTTCCTAGCGAACAATATTCACGAGAAATTTGTCAATTTCGCCAAAGAAGACATGTTCCGGTATTCTTCAATACTGGCATACCTATTTGTTTTCTTCCAAGCGGACAAATTTTTTTTTTCCATGCAAAAGATGGACAAAGATGGAAGACCTCAGGCAGTAACCGCATGGACTTCCCTGCTTAGAAATAACTCCACAAAATTCAGTTTCAAGTAGTTCATCGATCAATTCTACCACCCAGTGGTGAGTATGCTCAGCGAAAAACCCAAACCCAAGATTAATGATGAAGTTCATAAGATCCTACATCTCTCAGATCATACAAATACTAGTGATTGGTACCTATACCAAAATCACACTGATATCAGAGTCTATGGGTGCGAGTTGGCCCCATATAAACTACCCAAATACTTACCTGTCAGAATTTTTTCTCTGGAATACATAGGACAGATGTTAAAATCAGATGATATTCACTTTGTGTCTTTAAAGAAAAAGAAACAGCTCAGAATCAAAGGGAAGATTGGGTCTTTCATCTGCAATAATTGAGGTGTCGGGGAGGAAGCAGACAGGCTGCTGAAGGAAATGAAATTCTTCATGAGTTTCACATGGTACTATGATCCATGCAGGATCATTTCAGAGATGAGGATAAAAAACAAGAATATCCCGTATGTCCACGAATCTAGGCCTGAGGTAGAGAAATTTGCAAACCAGATACGATGGGAACCAAACACTTTGGTTGAAACAGAACAACAGGACCCCCCGGTCACTGTATCACAAACAACCACACCACAGGCTCCGAAGGAGAAAAGGCCTAGGCAAGATCTGTCACCTCCTGTCATTGAAGTGTCATTAGAAGAATTTTGACTGCATACTAAGAGGCCAAGAACCAGTCTAGCTCCTGACCCAGCTGGAGAAAAGGAAATTCCATCCACTACAGTGACAGAGGTTGATTGATCGCCCCTCAACACAAGCAGCAAGCAGATTATAACCGCTATGTTACCAAAGAAGACTACAGATACTCCACCAATCAACCAGCCAGGCAAGATAGGACCAAAGCTGAGCATCCTTGAGAAATATGACTTGATCAAAAAAAAGAATCAAACTCTGACCAACAACACATACGCCCAATTCTAGAAGCAGACGTCGACTGCACAACATAGGCTGCTATCGGCATTCAACATGGAGAAGGGCAGAATGCACATGGCATTTCTCCAAGCACAGGTGCCAGACCCAAAGGTAATCACCGACTATAAAAGGGCAACCTTTGAATTCCAGACCAAAGACGTGCATCCTGTCGATCAAATGGATCTGCACAGGCAAACTGGAGAAATGGTTTTCTCTACATTCGCACATGCTTCCACTACTGCCTCTAGGTTCAAGTGTCTCTGAACAACGTCCAGACACAATTGAAGTTGGAGAAGATACCATTCTTTGCCAAGGACAATAGGATCAAGACATTGGAGGAACTGGTCCTCAAGATCGGGTACGATCCCTCGAATGTGAAAGCAGTTGAGGAGATGATCAAGAAGAAAAACATAGACATAACATATTTGAGGAAACAATTGAAGCTACCACCAACAGTAGACTCGCACGCAAAGGAAATAGTAGAGACAGAAGGAGAAAAAGATGAGATGCTTAAGCTGATCATGGAACAGAATGCACAAATGAAGGAGATGCAAGCTGAGATGGAGAAGATAGTGAAAGAGAAAGAGTAGTTGAAACCCATGGAAGTCATTCCATTGAGTGTAGTTTCACTCTCAGGAGTGAGCATAGCATCACTAGTAGAAGTCCCATCGGTGAATCGAATGACGTCTCTTGAAAAGATGGTTGAATTGGCCAAATCTATGAAAGAGATGAATCTGTAGGAGATAGATATTAGCAGGCTCAAAAAGGAGATTGAGAACCTTCAGGAACTCAAAACTTCTTATCAAACTAGATTCTCCAAGGAAAAACAGGTGTCAGACCAGCTCAAACAAGAGTTACAACAACTCCGGAAGAAAACAGTGGTAGGAAAAACACTGGCTGAAGTCAAAGAAAATGTCTGGACAGACATCACCAAGTCTATGAACGAAATATGGCCAATGATACAGATTATGTTTGATAAAAATGAATTGGTGCAGAGAAGTAAACAAGCCATCGAGAAGATTAGATCAGAACTGGGAGAGATGCCCACACAAGCTGATGAAATCATCAAATTCTTGAATTCTAAAACCAAAGAGGAGATGGAAGAACTGAGAATTGAGGATAGAACAGAGACCATCCTTGAGGTCAAAAGAGTCTTGACCAAGAGAGGACTGATGCTACAACTAGAAGAAAAGGTTCATGCCATGGACCTAGGGGTACAAAGGTTTTTCAGCAAGATTGAGGCCCCAAAAAAGAAAGGTCTTCCTAGTTTGAAGGTGATAAATGACAAATTGATGACGCTCCCAGATTACAAAAAGAGACTAGCCGATGTGGCTAAGGATAGTTCAAAATTTCCAGGGATTCAAGGCAGCATCACTGGCAAAGAATTCCTAGATTCACTTCAGTTGGACATCAACATTCAGCATGAGATTCAGTATATCTTCATCACCAATCCTACTTTTTCCAAGTACACAGAGATGGATGAAGTCTACCGAAGGTTACTCAAGGTCAGCGTTCCTAGTCATCTTCAATGGGAAGAACTTTGCGACTTGATCGATTAATCAATGAGCTGTCCCAGCCCAGTCAGCTGTCCAGTTAGATGAGGTGATGCCGAGGCCTCACCAACGATCCACCCAGAAAACAACATGCAGTTGCGACGCATCATCAAATAGTTTCCTAGATTCTTGTAATTTGTTAAGTTAGTTAGGCTAAAATAGATTTACCATGTCCCAATCTTTAATGACAGGATCGTTTGTAATTTTGGGTTATAAATACTTCACTTTTCAAAGTATTGAGGGTTGATCTTTACACCCTATGAGCTATCAGACTGTAATATTTTTCAAGAGATCTTCCATTAATACAAAGAGGCATTTTTACAGGATTCTTGCATGTATTCACTGGTGATGTTTTTCTTTCTAAGTTTAATGTTATTATCTCTTAGTTATCACACTGTTTGCTAAATCTAATCTTTGAAAGTAATGAATGTTGCAGTATTTATCTTTGTATACCCTGTTTCTCACTTTGAAATATTTTAGTGTTTCATCTTCTGATTTTATGATAAAGAAATTATTAACTGCTTCTTTGTTGTAATTGACATTCTCACCTTTTCTACTATTTCCTCATTTATGCTGCTAAAGAATCCAGCGATTACATTATCTCGCCCTGTGAAAGGTTCCTTTGTTTTCTGGTTTAGATTTTTATTTTCATGGTACAAACCCCATAGCCCAATGGATGTGTAAACTATCTCAGCCAACCCGACAAACACTACAACAACAAAACCAACATATTTTATTTACCTAGCCTAATATTTTAAATTTGAAACATATCTAAATCATATAGAGAGATCCCTCTCTGAAGTTGGTAGGGCTAGATCCCAGCTTCGAAGTGGTTGGATAAAGTTACCTCCCATAGATTTCTTCTTTACTGACAACCTCTAGGAAATTTACAGGGCATTAACATAGTGGCGACTCCACTGGGGAACAGAACTGAACAAATTTTTAACCTCACATCTTCTTTTCCCTAGAAGAAAAGTTTGCTTCTGAAATATTGCAAATCTAAGAAAGAAGTAATGTTTAGAGGTTGTTGAAAACTTGCACATATTATTTTCAGACTCGTAAAACTAAAAAGTATATATATATAAATCAAAAAAAAATTTGGCTCCCAAAAGACCTTATACTCAATCTCACCTAGACCCAGAACCTGCAATAGCAACAGATAATCCAGAACAGTTACTCAGGAAAAATACCATTACTAAAGGTTTAGTAAGTCATAATCCCCTCCAGAAGTCCCTTTCCCTTCCAGAGGAGCTTGGTTCCCTTCAGGATCTTGACTTTGACATCCTTTTCGAACAAAGTCTGTTTAGAACGAAATCTAATAGTTCTGTAACTAAAATCGTTCTGGACCCAACCATCTTGCAACCCCAGACTCTTGAATTTCTATCTCCCACTACTAAACCTCAAACCACTCACTCTATGCCAGCTAGCCCCTCCTCATCCTCATATTCTATCACCACTCCATCTATCATCCAGGTTATTGTCCCGCCCCCTCCGCCTATCATGGCAGCCAGATACGCTCCCTTGGTGTTGGCCGTACCCCTTCATGCTATGCCCAAATACTATCAAATGAGACTTACACATTTCAATGGAATAGGATCCTTGAGTGACCAATAACACGTTGATAAAATGAATGATTATTTTGACCTACATGAAGTAGATGAGGCTGGCGTTCAAATGAGATTGTTTGCCCAAAGTTTGACGGGCGACATTAAGAAATGGTATAAAGGTTTACATGCAGCCTTAGTCCTTGACCTTATTGCATTCCAAAGGAGTTTTCTAGACATATGGGAGGTAAAGAAAAACCCTCTCCAAATTTTGTCAGAATACGAAAACATCAGAAGAAATCAAGGTGAGACAGTACAAGATTACTGCACCCGTTTCAATAACCTGTACAATGCAATTCCAGCCGATATTAAACCTCCATAAGGTTTATCATTGATAAAATTCCCTAATGGTTTTGATGCTGATATTTCATATCAATTAAGGGAAAGAAACTCCACCACCCTGGAGGACATGCAGAAAAGTGCAATAAGTGTGGAGGCCAACCTGTTGGAAAAAAGGGCACGACAGAGGACAGAGAGGAGAGTCACAATCAAAGAGGAACCTTCCACATCAACTTTCGATTCAAAATTGGATTCCTTGGCCAGAGCAATGGAAAGAATGATGGAGAGACTTACTGTATTCGAAAGAAGCCCTCCTAGAGAAAACCCACCAGCTCCTCAAATTCGAAATCCTAACTTCAGAAGAAACCCTCCTCAAATCAGGCAGAGAGATCCTAGGGATCAAAGGGGACAGAGAGGTATTGATCAATAGATCATACCTCCCCTACAAGAAAATTATGTCGATGAAGGAGAGGAAGTAATTGAAGAACTGGAGGATACTCACATAAACCTCATGGGCATTCATGATAACAAAGCTATTTTCCTTACCCAGGAAGAGAAAGAACTTTTTCTTCTCAATCAAACAAAGGTAAGCGAAGAAGATGAAGATGCTGAACAACAGGCATTTGAAAATGCTATTTTAGAGGTACATCGATAGTACAATATGTGAAGTAAAAATACAGATGAAAGTTCTCCAAAAAAGGTGACCGAAATAAAGAAGACAGTCGAAACCCAAAAATCCCCTGAGCCTTCTGCCGAGAAGATCCCTGAGAAGGGTAATGCTAAAGTTCCAGCAAAAAGAAACCTTACCATTTTAAAAAGATCATCGTAGTCTGAGGTTTCATCAATTAACACACCAAATACTTCTGGCCAGAAGATTGTGGTGGACAAATCAGAATTGTCGAGCCAAAGTAGAGCACCTACACCTTTCAGCCTCAAAGGGGAATTAGCCAAAGTAAAAATTCCCATTCCCCTTTCCGAGTTGTTGAGCAAAGACGCTTACCATTCATAGGTGATTAAATCACTGACCATTGAACCTAATATAGGTACGAAGGCCTTAACTGTTGGATCAGCGAGTCATTCATATACTGTGAACCTTACAAATGATCAACCTGAACTCCTATTCGGACCTGAAGTGGATGGTTAGACTGACAATGGTGTTGTTGCTCCTTTTTACATCAGCCTTAATATACATGACCTGATTTTGCATAATTCTATGTTAGATTCGAGTGCTTCCCATAATCTGATGCCTAAAGCAGTGATGGAAAAACTGGGACTTGAAGTTACCAAACCTTACAAGTACTTACACTCTTTTGACTCTAGTAAAGTTAGATGTATCAGTTTGATCAAAGATCCGTGTATCACCCTGGTCCAGATTCCCGCGAAAGGCATGGTCATGGATGTTGTGGTTGAAGACACTCCCCCGAAGTATGGTATGTTGTTGTCCTGGTCTTGGGGGGCCAAGTTGAAAGGTACTTTGCAGTTGGATATGTCATATTCCACTGTCCCAGTTTTTGGTCAACAGAGAAGACTATACAGAGAAACACTGATGAAGTACATGGTTAGCAGCCAAGAAAAACCACATAACTATCCTTTGTACTCTGCACATTCTGACCTGGAATCCTTCATCCTATACAACAATGGCGATATGGGAGAACAAAAAATTCAGCTGGAAGAAGATACATTTGGTCCGGACGAAGGCCAAGAAATCGTTGAGGCAGAAAGAAAAAAAAATGTGATAACTGAAGAATTGCCATCGGATTTCTGGAGCATGGAATTTGATGGAGTTGTAAGCAAAGAAGGAGCTGGAGCAGGAGTTTGGTTGCACAATCACAGATCCAGGTATTCGGAAAACCATTCTTACAAATTAAATTTTCAATGCGCTAACAATATTGCCAAGTATGAAGCCTTGATGCTGGGTCTGAAACTTCTGAAGAAGGTTGGTGCCAAACAAATTATGGTAAGAGGTGATTCCGAATTAATAATCAAGCAAATTAAAGGTGAGTATGCAACAAAACACCCCCATCTTTGAGATTATAAGAATGTTGTTCTGGATGCCCTTAAATGTTTCACTGAAGTTGATTTGCAGGTGATGCCTAGGGGACATAATATTTTGGCAGACGGGTTAGCTACATCAGCAGCCACATGCAAGATACCTTTTCGATCCACTCACCCATACTCGGTGGAGGTGAAATGCGGACCAACTATTCCAGACAACATCAGATATTGGCAGGTATTTGGTAATGATGATCAAATTCAAGATTTTCTGCAATGTAAAAATGATTTCGAGTGTACAAACATAGACTTAGAAAATGAAGATGAAAATGTAAAAAGACCTGATTTTGAAAATGATAGTGTAAATAAGATAGATTCAGGAGAGTTAGGTGATGATGATATAGAAGCCGATGTTTTTCATTTGAAAAGTAATGTTTTACCTAGGGGTTTAGTTCCTTTAGAGGACTTATTTGATTTTAATGATGTAGCTAAAAAACCGAAAATTGAAGCCAGTGGTCAAGAAGTAGAAGATTGTAATATAGGGACAGAAGAGAAACCCAGGATGGTGAAATTTTCCAAATCATTACCCCCTGAGCATAAAGTCAAATACATTGATCTTTTCAAGGAATATTCAGACATATTTTCCTGGGGTTACGAGGACTTGAAAGCTTATGACACTAGCATCATACAATATAGGATTCCAATAAAAGAAGACCAAAAACCTTTCAGATAGAAACTTAGGAGAATCAATCCCAAGCTACTTCCCCTAATAGAAAAAGAAATAAAAACAAATTGTGATGCTAAAATCATAGTCCCGTTATGGTTTTCCAAATGGGTTTCAAATTTGGTCCCAACACGAAAGAAATCCAGAGAAATCAAGATTTGCATCGATTTTCGAAATCTGAATAAGGTCTCTCTGAAGGACAATTACCCACTGCTAAAAATGGACCACATATAACAAAGGGTAGTCGGATCCAATCGAATCTCTTTACTAGATGGGTTCTCGGGTTATAATAAGGTCCTCATTCACCCAGATGACCAAGACAAAACTACTTTCACAACAACATGGGGTACTTTCATGTATGTGAAAATGCCTTTCAGGTTAATGAACACCAGGGCCACTTTCTAGAGGGAAATGGACATCGCTTTTGTGGAAGAACTCGGAAAATTTATTGTCATCTATCTGGATGACGTAACTGTGTTTTCCCAATCTGACGACGAGCACTTACGACATCTCAGACAATTTTTTGAGAAAAGCAGGAAATTTGGGATTTCTTTAAATCCTAAGCAGATCCTTTTTGGATTAGAGGAAGGTAAAATGATAGGGCACATAATCTCTAAGGACGAAATTAAAATAGACCCCAGTAGAATCGAGGCCATTCAGAAAATAGAACACCCAAGGAACATCAAAGAGTTACAGTCTTTTATCAGAAAAATAAACTTTTTGCGAAGATTCATACACAACCTAGTTGAGCTTCTCAGAAACATCACAAACATGTTAAAAAAGGACAAAAAAATAAAATGGGACACCGAGTCCAGGAAGTCTTTTGAACAAGTCAAATGCGCACTCACACAGGCCCCAGTCTTGATCAGTCCTGACTTCACCAAAGATTTCTATATTTTTTCTTTCGCCTCTGAACATACCATTGCAGCAGTATTACTACAGAAAAACAGCGAAGGGTATGAACAACCCATAGCCTTTTTTAGTAAATCTTTAAGAGATGCTGCTTTGAATTATAAAATAATGGAGAAACAAGCTTTTGCCTTGGTGAAAGCCATAAAAGATTTTAGAGTATACATTCTCCATTCCCACACCATTTCATATGTTTCGAATGCGGTAGTAAAAGACATTTTAACCCAGGACAATCTAGATGGCCGAAGAGGAAAATGGATTGCTATCATTCTAGAGTATGACACAGAGATTAAGCCTACTAAATTGATTAAAGGTTAAGGTCTAGAAAAGTTAATGGCTGTATCAAATTTCCATGCTCTTGAAATTAATTTCTTAGCTACAACAGATGAACAGGGTGAGCAGGTGACTCCAAGCATGAGAGAGGTATTTCTCAACTCTCCATGGTACGCAGACCTGATATTTGTTTTGCATAATTTACAAGCTCCCCTGGTCTGACCAAGACTAAAGCTAGGTTTTTGAAATTGAAAGCATTAAAATTATGTATTCTAGAAGGCAATCTATATTGGAAAGATCCTGGAGGTATTTTGTTAAATTGTCTATTGAAGGATGAAGCTGACAAAGTATTGCAGGAGTTTCATGCAGGAGACTGTGGTGGTCATCTGAACTGGAAGGCCATAGACAAAAAAATCCTCAGAGATGGATTCTATTGGCCAACTCTCTTCTCTGATGTGCATCATAAAGTGACTTCATGTCATCAATGTCAGTTGTTCAAAGACAAAAGGAAACTTCTTCCCCTACCCCTGAAACCAATCTCTGTTGAGGCCCCTTTCTAGCAATGGGGATTAGACTTCATCGGGGAAATACATCCTCCTTCTTCGGGCCAACATAGGTGGATTCTTACTGCAATGGGTTATTTTACAAAATGGATCGAAGTAGTACCAAGCAGGCAAGCCACTGATTCTGTCATTATTAATTTTATTGAAAATAATATCTTGTCTCGCTTTGGATGTCCTAGAAAGATTATAACTAACAATGCATCTGCTTTTCAATCTAAGAAACTCATAGATTTTTTCAACCAGTATCATATTGGTTTGGGTCACTCCACTACTTACTACCCTCAGGGAAATGGGCTGGCGGAATCATCAAATAAAACCCTAGTAAATATTATCAAGAAAACTTTGCAACAAAACAAGAAGTTGTGGCATAACAAGTTGGTTTTCGCACTATGGGCCGACAGAATGACTACCAAAAGGTCAATCAATATGTCACCATATCAGCTGGTCTATGGAACTGAAGTAGTCTTTCTCACTTCCTTAGGAGTCTCTGTCATGAAATTGTTGCAAGACATGCAAGCCGAGCCAAACGAATCCCAAAGAAGGATCAACCAGATGATCCATTTGCAACAGTCCAGGGAAGAAGTATACAACAAAAATTAGGTAGTCCAAGAAATCATTCAGAAGATTTTTGACAAAAGAACCAAAGAATATGGTTTCGAGCTAGGAGATTTGGTGCTGAGATGGGATTCCCAAAATGAAGACAAGGGAAAGCATGGAAAATTCGATAGTCTGTGAAAGGAACCATACATGATTCAAGCATTCAGAGGAAATACCACTTTCTTGCTAAACAATAGTGATGGGATAGATCTGCCAGGAGGACCTATAAATGGCAGAAGGTTGAAGCATTATTCACTGCCTTAGTAGAGACCTGAGGTCACACTTTCCATTGTACAAACCATTTTTTATTTTTCTTGCAAGTTTCTGAGTGAATAAATTTCATCAGTTGGTTGAATCCCAAAGAGAAGGCCCTATGCCATTGACCATTGTTTTCTATTTTTTGAAAATAAAACCAATCAAGCAACAAAGGCAACTAGGGAGGAAGTTTTAGAACATCAGGAATCAGGATTCTTGGCACTTCAAAAGGAGAGTAGCATCCCCAGGTGGAGCCGCTGTTATCACCCTATAATTTATAGGATCAACTGGTGACTGGAATGTTATCTCTCTAGTGTTTTTTGTTTGTCAAATGATTTTTCATTCTGCAAATAATTTGAGAAAAGAATGAAAAAGAAAAATAAAAGAGGGCATAAAAGAATTTCAATAAGAGCCCCATGCAATAACAGTGACTTGGTCCATACCTTTTAGGCATGGCCAAGTTCTTTTAAATTGATGTAGATAGGAATAGTGAATAATCTTGGCTAAACTGTTTAATCTTAGACAAGTCACCTAGGTTAGTTAGTAAATAAATCTGGCCAGACTGACTAATCTTGGTCAGGTAGCCCCAGGATAGAGTAAGTTCTTAGCCCAATAGTTTAATCTGGGCTAATTGTCATAGGAAGTTAGGTTAGAACTTAGGGTAGTTTGCTTGATTTAAATA
>JZKD02S2150364.1:1067461-1082062 GCA_000966675.3 Picea glauca
ACACTCTTCTTGCATAGATTGTGCATGATAGTTTGCAAGTTCCATATGAGCCCCGAATTGATAATTAAATGTAAAACTCTTTATTTTCATGCTAATTTAATTATAAACTAATTTAAAAGTCTATCATTTTTAGTGTCATTTCCAGGGAATTGTCAAAAGAAAGTAGTGTTGTTCAGTTATGTGTACTTTTTTTCATTTCACTAGAATAGATGTTATGATTTATTTTTAGTAATTTGTAGGATGATTTTCTAATCTTTTCTATTCCCAAATATAGAGATCGATGGGGTATATTTATTATCTCTTCAAAAATACCCTGAAACACTAATAGTGCAGGTCAATCACAATAGGGGAAGGAGCATCATCAACTGGATTACTTATCAACAACAAGAAGTTCACTTGCCAAAAATAAACCTAAAGCATTTCCTCAGGTATCAGAGATTGTGCAAGGATCTTTGCACACTAATATTCCATTGTAAGAGAAGTAGATCAACGAGAAATATCATTCAAAAGAGTTTTGTTTTCCTGACACACCTTTTGAGGCAGAAGACATCCCTCATAAAGAAATGGTACACAAAATTATCAAATAGGAACCCATGAATTTCATATTCCCAATCAAAGAAACAGATGAAGAAACCAAGATGAAGAAAATACCTCATTCTTCCTTTCCAAACTTTCATGGGTTATCTAAAAAGGATCCTCATACCTTCCTCTTTGAGTTTTATGTACTTTGTAGAAGCTATGGATATGTGACAAATGCCAAGAAATTGAAGCTCTTTCTCGCCACACTTAAGAGTGTTGCGTTATGATGGTTCATGGGTCTCGAAAAGGATAGCATCCATTCATGTGACCAAATGAAAAACAAATTTATGAAAAAATACCAAGACTATTGAAAAGACAAGGAAAGGAGGATTTTCTTAAGATGATGGATCATGAAGACTAGATCCTGGAAGACTATGTCCAATGATTCATTGTTGGCCCTTGACCAAGTTTTAAGGAATACTTGGTCATATTTGACCATTTTTGGGACTTTGACAGCCTTTCAAAGACGAAGCGCCAAGCGAAGTGAAGATTGCGGAAGATAGGCCCACTTTGGGTCCCTTTTCGGGTTTTTGGGAATATGTAATGGGAAAGGGATGTCGGCCTGTGGGTTTACCCACGTTTAGGCCCACTTTTTTAATATATAAATAGAAAGATAGGTGATGTAGAAAGTGTGTTCGATCTATGTGATCAAAGGATTGTAAGTTGTGCTAAGTGCAGGAAATATTGTAAATTCTTTGTGCATATTGTGTGAGACTTGCAGAGTTGAGTGCAAGTGACTGTATGTAGGGTTGTTGTTGTAACCTAGCTTGGGGAAGGAGGATATAGCGAAGAGTGTGAATATATCCTACCCTCTGCGGAGTTGATCTTGAGGCTCTGTGCATGTAAGAGATTAAGAGAAGACAATAAAGAAGACGAAGAGTTGGTGGACGTAGCCCCAGGATGGGGTGAACCACGTAAATATTGTGTGTTGTGCTTTGTGCATATTCTTAGATGTTTCATAGTGCTAAGTGATTTGATATACTTATATAAATATATTCATGCTTTGTGCTTCTTAGATGTATATGAATGTTATATCTAATGTGTATGGATATGCTAAGTACTTGGTCTATTGGATCTGATCTATCTTGTTGTTGCTAAGTGTTGAAATGACCTAGATCTAAGTGAATGTTGCGATGTTCTATTATGTCAGCGAAGTAGGTCTAAGTGGAATATTAATGAATGATCTATGCTAATTTCTTGCTAAGTGTTATAATCATAGATCTGTTTCCCAGCTAAGGTTGCAGACTCTTGTGTCTTACAACCACCCCTGCCTCTACCTCGAGTGAGACTTCATCTACTTCGCAAGTGTTGGCGGAAGGGCCGATAGCTAAGGTTCTGTTGGTGCGCTCTTGAGAATTGAACCCTCGGTTTTCCCCTGTGCCAACAAATGGTTTTGTTGTTGGGACCCAAAACTATGATTGCTAGGAACTAAGGAAGAAAAAGATTTGTGAAAAAGTTCATTCTGAAACTGTGAAAGATCTGTGCGTAGATCTGTTGCCCTAGTGGGTAGTATTCTACTTGACTTGTGAAGCTTTGTGCCAAGAAAGAAAGGTCAGATTTGAAGAAAAGAGGTCATATCTGCAAGAAAAGAGGTTGATTTGAATGCTTTGTGCTCTAAGAAAGGTAAAAGTAGAAGTTTCTGCAGAAAAGAGGTAAGATCTATAAGCTCTGTGCTCAGATAAAGGTAAGAGTAGTTAAAAGTTCTTAGATCTGGAAGCTTTGTGCCCTATATAAGTAAGATAAGTGTAAATTTTTGTTTCGAGAGAATGGATCTTGCTATGTTTGATAGATTCTGTCCTAGCTTAAGAACTAGGGCATTGTTAGATGAAAAACAGTTTGATATGACTAGATCTGATAAGAATAACGATAGATATGTCATACCTATGCATAGAAAGAATGTTTGGACTAACAAATGGATGCAGGATCCTAGAAATAATTTTTTGTAGGCTAGCTACCATGATCCTAGTGCGCAATACAGAAGAGGCTGGGGATCATTTAAAAGAAAGAGTGGATTAACCCTATGTTACAGTTGCAGAATACCAGGAAATCTTGTTAAGGAATGCCCTGGTGGAAAATCTAGTTGTCTCTATTGCAAAGCTTTGGACCACGAAGTGTTGGATTGCCCTAGAATGATTGCTAAGATTAAAGGAATGAATCTAAACCCTAAGGTAGATCTAGAACCTCAGAAAGAATCAGAGAAGTTATTACTACAGATGAAAGAAACTTTAAATGGCCATTGACATGTCATATTATCAGAGATATTTAAAGAAAAGGAATGCATTGAGGTAAGAATAGGAGACTTCGACATTGACTATGTTATGGACGAGGCAACGCAGGTGAATGTTATGACAGAAAGAACTTGGGAAGCTATAGGAAGGCCTACTATGATCCATTCACTAGGAGGAATAGGACTCTTCATAGGAAAACTGGTGAACTTATGTGGAAGGCTCACTCAAATATCTACGAATGCTAATGGAACTTCGACAGAGGAAGATTTTGAGATTATTAAATTTATCGAGGAAAGTGCCCCATTTGCTATGTTACTTGGAAAACCTTGGATTGATCGAGATCAAGTTATATGGAAGGAAGAAGCAGAAGCTTTGGAACAAAAGAAAAAAGAATTAAAAGATTTTATGACCAAAAAGATTGCATAGTTGATTGAAGAACAGGAGAACAGATAGAATCTCTTTGACACTAGAGATCCCAATGTCGAAGCTGAAAGAATGTTAGAAGACTCGCAGAATACTGAAGCACCTGTACCAGAGAAAGAAGAATTATTACCCCGAAGAGAATCTCAACAAAGCACAGAAGATAGGAATCAGAACAGAAAAAGAAAAACCAAGTTGAAGCTCACTATGAAGAAGGCTCGAAAGTTAAGTAAGAAGAGAGAGAAGTTTGAAAAGTTACAGGAGATTCCAGATGGAACATCACAGAAATAAAATTTGCAGAATGGGAGTTTCGCCAAGATATCAGAACAACGACCTAAGGCACTTTGTTGTGGCGAAGCAATATAGCCATTGGCCTGATATACCCGCTCGACTTCCACCTCGAACGGATGGAAACACATTAAAGGATCATCACTAGACTATTGGACTGTGCCATAACGGATGGATAAACATTCACAGAAGCTTCATACCCGTTGCAAATAGACCATTGTCAAATTTCTTATTTAACTTGTTGCGCCATGCACGAAGAAATTTTTTTGCCAATTGAGAATTTGAAGCCCGCAGACTAAGAAAGTGTATATAGTGATCCTCACACCCTTGTTGTTCACTCCTGAGCAGTGTTTAAGATCATTGTGACCCCGATAATTTATCTCAAGTGCGTATGTCCGACGAGCTCACCGCAGTTGAAGAATTCGTAATAGAATTTCTGCTTGATTTAATGACTAAGAGAGTCATGTCATAAAGAGGAATGTCCACTGGAGTCCAAGCATCATCGACCAGAGGAGTAGTAGCATCTTCGTCCATTGCTCGAGCCAGATCGTCCCGATAGACCGATGAAAAGTGTACTAAACACAGAGATGATATTGAAAATGCTAAACTGATCCTGAGTATTTTTCCTGCTTACCTACCCCCTCTGCGTGGTGAAATCAATCGTGATAGTGTGCCTCAAGAGTTTGAATATGCTATGGTCACTACATACCTGCCGTAAGGGGTGTGCGCAGTTCGTGTTGATCAAGACAAGATCGTTGCATTGAAGTTTAGTGACTTCAACCTTGGCGATAGGAAAGTCTACAGTATGCTCACCCCACACAAATATCTAATGAAGATGAAGGGAAAGAACTCGAAGATCATCCCGCAGTCTTGGACCCAGAACCTCACGCAGTTGACATTGTTGAATGTCATGAAGATCCCTCACTTTGGCAGACACCAGGAGGTGAATGCGTGTGTGAAGTTGATTTTGTCCTGCAATCATGGAGGCTACTTGTGGTTGAGCCACCATGTAATAGTGGATCCAACCTTGATCAATCAGATCACCAGACTCAGTATGCAAGGCCTTGACCCGTAAGAGTTTTATCCTGGCAAGACCACAGACAGAGCACCAGTAGCAAAGATCAAAGAAACCTATGGTGATGTTGAGAAGGGAACATGAGGCTATAAGGTAGCCTCTAGTTAGAGTGGCGTAGTGCACCTTGCTTATCAGTTGATCGCAGGCAAGCTAGTTTGCAAGAACCAACCCACCAAAGTGACCGGGTTCGTAGTTGATCTCACCGGGAAGTGCGCAGAAGGCCTTCAAATGAATTGGGAGAAGTACTTGGTGAATCAGATCAAACTAGATTGTAGGGAAGCTCAAGACCAAGGGTATGAGTTCCATTTTAGTTGGCTTCTTATACCGATCACCTTCATAGCATGGGAGATGACAGAGGGTGCCACTTTCCCAGAGACCGAGCCATTTCAACCTTTGGCTACGAGGTTCAGTACCCTGTGGTACTCAACCGATATGAGAAAACAATGGCATTCGAATTCCATCTTCCATGCATACTACAACCATATGAAGACCTCCATATAGTCGATGCCTCTCATTACCCTGAACACACTCCACAGATTCAGGCCCTTAATGAAGTTCAACGTGGATCGCCACTTCATTTATATAATAGCGCGAGCATATGAGAACAAGTAGCAGTTGCAGTCGTATTACAAGTTGATCGAGGAAGATATTGAAGAGATCACCAAGGACTGGTCAATAGGCCTCCTCATCCCAACAAACCCCATAGAGTTGTATGATATTGATAGCCCAGAAACTGTTCCAGATATACTAGGGCCAAGCCAGACGAAGAAGCCTGAAGAGGTTCATGACATAGACAGTGCATCTGTAAGAACTGCTTCTATCACACAAGACAAAGGAGGTGATGACAAAGAGATAGAAGGCATAGAGACTGAACAATAGAAAGGTGAAGTACCACCACCTATGGATGAAGAAGACTTCTCGAAGAAAAGGAAGGTTTCACGTTTGAAATCTTCCTCCCGAAAGAAACCAAGAACCCCTATAACCAAGATGCGAACTACCCTAACATTGCACGACTTTGATTTCATCATTGTAGCTATGAATGATGCTTTAAAGAAGATAGTAGAGAAGTAGGAGGTGAAGAAACAATAGATGTATAACCATATAGAAATTGAACTCCAAGGAGTACTGCAAGCCCTCCAGTCTAGCTATGCAGTCTCCACTGTGCCCCTTCCAGAAGGAACCACAGAAGAAGATGAACCAGTTCAACTTTGCAAGATTGCTGATATGGTCAAAGTACACATTTGGAAAGCATAAGAAGAAACAACACAGACCACCTAGGTCTTAAAGCAAGCACAGGAGGAAATCATTGAACAATGCCGAGCTACGCAACAAGAGAAGGACACCCTCCAAGCGAAATTTGAAGAAGACAAAGAGAAGATCCAAAAAGAGAAAGAGTAGTTGCTCATGAAGCATATCGAGATTGAAGAAGCAATCAACATAGTGTTAGCAATATTTCCTATAGAGGGGATTAGATAGCAAAAGAAGGGGTTAAAAACCCATTTGTCCTAAGTTTTGGGCAATAATACGCCCATGGTAAGCAACGAGCAAGTCCGAGCGGTCCACATTCACGCGCCCGGATCAACGGTGCGCGTTGGATTCCGGACCCCCCTTGCCTTTCTACCTTTAAAGAGGGGGGGGGGTCCAGAATCGGGGGCACACCTCTCCAACGGCTCAGATCAGCGCACCCGGATCAATGGTGATGAAGACCATTCCAGACCCCCCCCTGCCTTTCTACCTTTAAGCAGAGGGGGGGGGTTCGGAATCCCATATGCAGCTTCCTGACGGCCATGATTGAGACGCCCAAATCAACGGCGCTCACGTAGTCCCGCCCTTCTTAGCTGCCCTGTATTTAGCCAGGAGTGGGCCCCTTTTCCCTCATGTAATCCCCCTTTCCGCCTTTCCTGTGATGCCATGTGTCCTCCATACGCCTCCCCTCCTCGGTCCACATGGTTCTCTCTCCTCTCATCATCCACTCACTGTTGGCCATGTGTCCTGTTCTTTTCCACATCAGCCGCTCACCCGAAGGCGAATTCATTTCTCCCGTCTTCCTCTCCTTCCACCTGACATCTTTCGCCATGAATCGTCTTCTGTCATCCTTCTCTCATCTCGTCGCTTTTTTCACGTCCTTACAACCCTCCACCACCATTCTTGTCGCGTGCTCATCCTCCACGCTAGCCTCCATGCCAATCTCTCAAGCTATTCAGTTATTCCAGGTGGCAGTGCGAGAGAAGTCCTCCTTATCTCGAAATGCTAAGTTGGCTGGGCCGTTCCCAATCCCAAGAAGCAGTTATTGAAGAGGTTGAGGGTGGTTAGACATCGTCTCCGCCATTATGGGGATGTCCTGCAATGAATTAAAGGCACGTCTATTCGCCGATGTAACTGTCATAAGATCGATCGCATCTGCCATAAGTTGCATGATTATTCAAAGATTACGGCCGCAGAGTGTCAGAAGCCATGCAGACGCAAAGCCTTCAATGCAACTTCTTGGTTCCGCTGTTGTTGTTGTTTTGATTATATGTAGGCGTTTTTTCCATTTTTGTATCTATCGATGGTAGAGCTAAGCTCCCGACTGTAAGTTTCAACGACATTCTGGTTTCCTGGTTATGACTCTGTGTTTGAGACTTCTTGGTTTATGACAAATAGTTCTCCTTTTTCCAGCTTTGTTTCATCTCATGCCAGAGTGTTCACAGTTGAATGATTCACGTGGATTGTTGCAGTTATGTTATGATAAAGGATTTGTCGTGGCATTTTTGTACTCTCTGGTTTTCTTTGTTTGAACATAAAGAGACTTTGTGTTTGAATGCTTCCTCTTCCAGTCTGTTATGAACATGATGTTTATTATAGACCTATGCATCCTTCTTGCATAAGTCTTCCACCTGCTCACCTTTACTACGACTCACTATTTGAAGTTTATCAAGACCTCACTCGTTCATGCACGCCTGGCCTAGTTTCCGAGTTGAGATTGTATTGTTCTGAGTTTCCTTCCATCTGATCACCCCTTTAAAATAAATCATGACATTAAACTGATGGGCATCGGGCTCTGCTCCTGCAAGCAATCCAGGAGTGACCTCCATCGCCAAAATTTCTGGCGCCGTTGACGGGGACGAAGTTGAATATTTTCCCCGAGATTGAACGACAAAGATCAGCTGATTTCTGAAGGTGCATCAGATATCAGAACTTGAAGATTGCTACTGTGCACCTGGCGACTCCACTGTGATGACTCCACTGGGCAGAACCTGTTCTATCAATTGTGGCTTCGAGAGGTAGACACATGAGGTCTAATCCACACTTGCCTTCGGCCACACCAGAAGCAGACTTGGAAGCGGTGCACAGAAAGGGAAAGAGCTCTGCAAAAGGAGTTTCCATCGCTGAAAAAGGTAATACGCCATCCCCTTCTGTGAAAACTCCATTTTCTTATTCTCAGCTTCCTAGTTGTACTTCCTCTGAGGTTTCCCATTTTCTAAACTTTGGGAGTGTTCCTGCTGAGTTTTCCCCTCCTGGTCTAGTATCAGAGGGAGAGATCCTTGTCACTCCCTTCTCAGGAGGTTTCACTACTCCTTCTTTGATTACTACTACCGCGCAGAGAGAAACACATGTACACTCAGGTCTCCTAGACTTCTCTCTGTTTTCCCCATCGTCTCCTGTGAGGACCTCTCTTCCTACCTCACCTGTTCACACTCCATCTCCCCCGAGTTCTCCTCCACTCAACATCCCTATGGATGGTGTCAACCCCCATCCAAACAGAATGGATGCCATAGTCACTGCTAGATATGCTCCTTTGATTCTTCCTCAGCCTTTGAACCCTCTCCCTACTGGAGACTATTTGAAATACATGCCCAAGTTCAATGGTGAGGGAGATGTGACTGCTGAAGAGCACCTGGCTTCCTTTTACAGCTATGCAGACAACCTAAATATTGAGAATGAAGATGTCTGGATGAGAGTCTTCATCCAGAGCCTGGATGGTGAGGTTAGGAAGTGGTTCAGGGGACTGGCCCCGGGATCCATAGATGGAATTGAGGCTCTGGATAATGTTTTCCTGAGAGAGTGGGGAGATAGAAAAGATTACATATTTTATATGACCGAGTTTGGATCTCTGAAGAAGCAGGAAGGAGAGTCTGTCTTTGACTTCTCCAAAAAATTCAATAAGATGTATAATAAGATTCCTGCAGAGATAAAGCCTTCCGAAGCCTCTGCTCAAATTTCATATGCTAGTGCATTTGACCCCGATTTATGCCTAGTATTAAGAGAAAGGAGAGCCACCTCTTTAGCTCAGATGCAAGATGCAGCTATAGAAGTGGAATCCAACATGTTAGTAGCTAACAAACTGAGAAACCAGGCTGACACAAACAGAAGAAAAGGAAAATCAGAAGCCTCGACTTCTGACTCCAACATCTCTGGCCCATCATTGTCCCACCCTCAAGTAAGCGAGTTGGCTCAAGTAATGAACTTTCTTAAAGAAGAGGTGGAGAGATTGAAGGTGGAAAGGAGGCAGATGTATAAGGGCCCTCAGAACACCGAAAATAAAGGAGGTTTCAGGAGACCAAAAAATTTTGCTCCTCCAACTATGCACAAAGAGAAGGAAAGAGACAGAGATGACCAAAGAATTCAGGCTCCCTTCCAGAACAACTTTGTAGCTGATGAAGAAGAAAGACAACCAGATGAGCTTGAGCCTAAAATCCACTCCGTAGAAGTCACTCCTCCTTTCCCCCATCTAACTCATTCAACATACGAGGAGTCTCTCATGAATAGTCAGCTAAATGAATTGAGCAAAGGAGACAAAGCTGGCGGTGGCCGAGGCAGGTATAACCTGAGATTAGACAAGAGGGCAGCAACACCTGATGTTCCTGAGTCATCCACTAGAGCAGAGAAGCCTGCTGACGAGGTAGAAGACCATCACAGAGGTAAGAAGGCCCAACCTCTCTCCCCTATCATTCAAAATCATGCTCCTCAGATTAGAGAAATTCCAAATCTCACATCTTCCTTTAATTTCGAGCACGAAATTCAAAAGATCAGAATCCCAGTGCCCCTCACTGAGTTAATAAAACATGGGGAATTCAAAAAATGCTTCTCCAACCTATTGAAATCAGAAGCCTCTGGCCTTTCCACAGACTGCATAAACCTCCAAGATGAAAGGCCTGCAGTGGTCCTAGGTCCCATGGTAGAAGACAAAGATGATTCATCCCCTCCCTTCTACACCTCCCTAAACATACATGACAAAGTTCTGCATAATTGCTTAATGGATTCAGGAGCCTCCCACAACCTCATGCCTAAAGCTGTCATGGAGGAGCTAGGATTAGAAGTCACCAGAGCCTATCATGACCTTTATTCTTTCGACTCCAGGAGGGTACAGTGTTTGGGAGTCATCAAGGACCTGGTGGTTTCCCTGTTTCAGCTGCCCATGAAAAGTATGGTCATGGATATAGTGGTAGCTGATGTTCCTCTCAAGTTTGGCATGTTGTTGTCAAGGTCTTGGATTAAGAGACTTGGAGGGACGTTACAGATGGATCTCACGTATGCCACCATTCCAATCTTTGGGGGGGAACATAGGAGATTATACAGGGAAGCCCAACTAGCCTATATAGTCAGTGATGAAGCAAACCCCACTAATCATCCCATCTATGCCTTAGACACTGACTTAGGATCTAGCTTATTGCAGATCACTGATGAGCCTGAGACCCCTTTGCAGATCAGAAAGAAGCTCAGTCTTAATCAGGGGATGCCTCCTCCAACCACCTCTATTTGGAAGATGTTCTTTGATGGAGATTCTTCCAGTATAGGTGCAGGTGCCGGAGTGGTATTCAAGTCTCCTTCTCATGAAACCATATCACTGTCATACAAGCTGAAATTTGAAGTCACCAACAATGTGGAAGAATATGAAGCTCTGGTTCTAGGATTAAGGGCTGCAAAAGAAATGGGAATCAGGGAGATGGTTGTGTTCGGGGATGCAGAATTAATTGTACAACAGGTCAAAAATGTCTATCAGACCAAGCACCCTCGCCTCAAGAATTACAGGAACAAGGTATGGGATATAATCTATAGTTTCTTCCTGGCTTTCAACATCTCTTTCATTCCACAGGAAGAAAATGCTCCAAATGACTTTCAAGCCTTCTCAGCTAGTTTGTTCGAAGCTCCTGCGCTGCCTACTGATGGATCGGAGGTGGAAATAAGATACAGACCCTCTGTACCGGACAATGTCAAACATTGGAAGGTATTTGAAGATGACCAGGAGATTGAGAAATTCCTCCAATCCATCGATGACTTCTCTGCATTGCATATAGATGAGGACCTTGACGAGGAACCTGACCACCACCCTGGGGAGTTGTTGAATAAAGTTGCTGACCATCAGATTATTCAACTGTCGAGCAATCATATACCAAAAGGTCTGATCCCATTAGAAATATTGTTCGATGGGAATGATGTGGCGATAAAGGGCAGAATTCCAGGGAATGATGTTGATACGACTGAATGCAACATAGGCACACTAGAGGAGCCCAAGTTTGTCAAATTGTCGAGGAGTTTGACTGAGGAGCAGAGGATCGGATATACTGATTTGCTGAGGGAGTTTGCTGATGTGTTCGCGTGGACCTACGAAGACCTCAAGACATACGACACGTCAGTTATTGAGCACAAGATCCCACTGAAAGAGGAGGCTAGACCTTTCAAGCAGAAGTTGAGACAGATAAATCCTACGCTGTTACCTGTCATGGAGAGGGAGGTGAAAAAGCTGTTGGATGCCCAAATCATAGTCCCCTTGAGATACTCTAGTTGGGTAGCCAATTTGGTCCCAGTAAGAAAGAAGAGCGGAGAAATCAGACTCTGTGTCGATTTCAGGAACTTGAACAGGAGTTTAAGGAAGGACAATTACCCCCTGCCCAACATGGAACATATATTGCAGAGGGTCACTGGTGCATCTAGGATATCTATGATTGATGGCTTTTCTGGCTATAATCGGATATCAGTCATGCCTGAAGATAGAGAAAAGACAGCCTTCACCACTCCTTGGGGCACATTCATGTATGCCAAGATGCCCTTCGGATTGATGAATGCAGGGGCAACGTTTCAGCGAGCCATGGACATAGCCTTCATCAGGGAAAAAGATAAGTTTGTGGTGATCTACCTAGATGACATAACAGTCTTCTCCAAGACTGATATAGAACACCGCTGCCACTTGAAGAGGGTTTTCCTGAAGTGTCGCAGGTTTGGCCTTTCCCTAAATCCAAAGAAATCATGGTTTGCTATGCAAGAGGGGAAGCTGTTAGGCCATATAGTATTAGCAGAAGGAGTAAGGATTGATCCTGACAGGGTAGAAGCAATTCAGGCCCTGTCACTTCCCAGATCTAAAAAGGAGGTCCAAGCATTCTTGGGAAGGATTAATTTCCTGAGGAGGTTTGTCTCAAATTTTTCCGAATTGGTAAAACATATCACAGCCATGCTCAGGAAAGGCCATGAAATCAAATGGACTGCTGAACCCAGAAAGTCTTTTGACCAAATAAAGAAAGCGTTGACCGAGGATCCTGTGTTGATCAGTCCAGATTATTCTAAAGATTTTATGATATTTTCTTTTGCTTCCTTTGAAACAGTAGCAGCGGTTCTGTTGCAGAAAAATGATCAAGGGCAAGAGCAGCCTATTGCCTTCTTTAGCAAGGCATTGAGAGATGCAGAGCTCCGATACGAGATCATGGAGAAGCAGGCTTATGCCTTGGTGAAAGCTCTTAAAGCTTTCAGAGTCTATGTCTTACATTCAAAGATCATCGCTTATGTCCCTTCAACCTCTGTGAAGGACATTATTATATAGCCTGACATAGACAGAAGAAGAAGTAAATGGATCGCCAAGATCCTAGAATTTGACCTGGAAATTAAGCCCACCAAGCTAATAAAAGGGCAGGGTTTGGCCAAGCTCCTAGCTGAATCCAATTATGAAGCCTTGGAAATGAATTTTATCAATGAGCAAGCTGAATCATCTAATAGGGGTTCCCAAAGCACTGTGTCACTATCAACATGCCCCTGGTACAAAGATATCTTGTATTTCCTGCAGGAGTTGAGACCCCCTGATGGGATGGAAAAAGGCAAGGCAAGAGCTTTAAATCTCAAGGTTGTCAGGTATTGTCTTATTAGCCAAGCCTTGTATTGGAAAGACCCCCAGGGGACATTACTAATGTGTCTGGACCCACAGCAGGCCCAAAAGGTTATGAATGATTTCCATAGCAGTCTCTGTGGAGTCCATTATTTTTGGAAGACCACAGCTCACAAGATCCTCCAAGCTGGGTACTACTGGCCCACCTTATTTCCTGATGTCTGCAGGGAGATTAGAGCTTGCATCAAATGTTAGAAATTCTCAGGGAAGCAGCAGCTCAAACCCCTACCATTGAAACCTGTGGTGGTCTCAGCACCCTTTCAGCAGTGGGGATTGGAATTTATCAGGGAAATTCATCCTCCCTCAAGTGGCCAGCACCGATGGATTTTGACTGCAACCGACTACTTCACTAAATGGATAGAAGTTGTCCCTACCAGAAGCACTTCTCACAAAGAAATCATCAGCTTCCTGGAAGACATCATAGCTAGGTTTGGCTGCCCCAGCAAAATCATCACTGACAATGCTTCCCCATTTCGGTCTGAGCCTCTGATCAAATTTTGTGAACAATTTGGGATTTCACTAATTCACTCCACTCCCTACTACCCTCAGGGAAATGGACTGGCAGAGTCCTCTAATAAAAGTCTAATCAAGCTTATCAAAAAGCTATTAGAGGATAATAAAAGGGCTTGGGACTCAAAGCTCAAATTTGCACTTTGGGCCGATCGAGTGACAACAAAGAAATCCCTGGGTCTCTTACCCTTCCAGCTTGTTTATGAGATTGAAGCCGTCTTCCCCACTCAGCTTGCCTTTCCTGTGGAAAATCTCCTCCAAGACTATGAGGGGGAACCTAACCATGTGCTCAGAAGAATTTATCAGATGGTGGAGGTGCAGCAGATCATAGAACAGGTCCTGGACAGAGCTTACAATCGTCAGCAGAAGATCAAGCAGGCTTTTGACAGAAAAAGAAAAACGAAATAGTTTGAGCAAGGTGATCTGGTGCTCAAATGGGATGCACCCAGGCAGGAAAAGGGAAAACACAGTAAATTTGATGCCGTCTGGTTCAGGCCTTTCAATATCCTTGAAGTGTTTTCCAACAACACTTACAGGTTGCAGGATCTGGAAGGCAACGAAGTTTTTAATGGCCCAGTCAATGGGCATTTCTTAAAGAAATGTTTTCTGTGAGCCGCAGTCAGCTCATTTTGTTTTGTTTTGTAAATATTGTTTTTGGTTTTTGTTTTTGTTTTCCGGACTAATAAATGACTCCATAGCCCAACAGCAAAAGCACTAAGTCTGCAAAAGAGTTCTTAGAGCATCACAGGGACGACTCTATCCCCCATGGAGCCAAATGTTAGCAATATTTCCTGTAGAGGGGATTAGATAGCAAAAGAAGGGGTTAAATGTTGGCAATTTCAGCTATCAGAAAGCAAATCAGTGTATACTTGTCATTGATGGCAAGAATGTGTGGTCGCAGTGATGAAAATAGCATTGAATAACAGTGCAGTAATAATCGAGAGGAGAAGAGACAGTGATCGTTGGATCCCATCCTAATTTCCCGAAAGAACCGGGACTGTCAGATCTATAGAAGCTGCGAGAGAGATAAATTCATCGGAGAATCGGGGATCGCGAGTTCAAAGTGCAAAGAACACTTGACAATGAAAACCCCGAAATCGCGATATGCGATTTCGCGATTTGATTGCGGCCGTTAAAAACAAGCAGGGATCTGGACCGTTCATCTGTATGGACACGTGGCAGCCAGGAGGCCTCATCGGCAATTCGGGGATCGGGACTTCATAAGGCAAAGATCACCCCACAACGAAATCCTCGATTTCGCGATATGCGAAATACCGACGGAATCTGAACCGTCAGATCAACAAGCGACCTAGACCGTCGATCTACGTCAACAGACCATGTCAGCTAAGTGACACGTGGCACAACCA
>JZKD02S2150364.1:1089205-1107919 GCA_000966675.3 Picea glauca
GACGGCGACGATCGAGACGCCCAGATCAACGGTGCTTGCATAATCCCGCCCTTCTCAGCTGCCCTGTATTTAGCCAGGAGTAGGCCCGTTTTCCCTCATGTAATCCCCCTTTCTGCCTTTCCTGTGCTTCCATGTGTCCTCCATCCGCCTCCCCTCCTCGGTCCACATGGTTCTCTCTCCTCTCATCATCCACTCGCTGTTGGCCACGTGTCCTGTTCTTTTCCACATCAGCCGCTCACCCGAAGGCGAATTCATTTATCCCGTCTTCCTCTCCTTCCACCTGACATCTTTCGCCATGAATCGTCTTCCGTCATCCTTCTCTCATCTCGTCACTTTTTCCATGTCCTTACAACCCTCCACCACCATTCTTTTCGTGTGCTCATCCTCCGCGCTAGCCTCCATGCCAATCTCTCAAGATATTCAGTTATTCCAGGTGGCAACGCGAGAGAAGTCCTCCTTATCCTGAAATGCTGAGTTGGCTGGGCCATTCCCAATCCCAAGAAGCAGTTATTGAAGCGGTTGAGGGTGGTTAGACATCGTCTCCGCCATTATGGGGATGTCCTGCAATGAATTAAAGGCACGTCGATTCGCCGATGTAACTGTCAGAAGATCGATCGCGTCTGCCATAAGTTGCACGATTATTCAAAGATTGCGGTCGCAGAGTGTTAGAAGCCATGCAGATGCAAAGCCTTCAATGTAGCTTCTTGGTTCCGCTGCTGTTGTTGTTTTGAGTATATGTAGGCATTTTTGCCATTTTTGTATCTATCGATGGTAGAGCTAAGCTCCCGACTGTAAGTTTCAGCGACATTCTGGTTTCCTGGTTATGCCTCTGTGTTTGAGACTTCTTGGTTCATGACAAACAGTTCTCCTTTTTCCAGCTTTGTTTCATCTCATGCCAGAGTGTTCACAGTTGAATGATTCACGTGGATTGTTGCAGTTATGTTATGATAAAGGATTTGTCGTGGCATTTTTGTACTCTCTGGTTTTCTGTGTTTGAATGCTTCCTCTTCCAATCTGTTATGAACATGATGTTTATTATAGACCTCTGCATCCTTCTTGCATAAGTCTTCCACCTGCTCACCTTTACTATGACTCACTGTTTGAAGTTTATCAAGACCTCAGTCATTCATGCATGCTTGGCCTAGTTTCCGAGTTGAGATTATATTGTTCTGAGTTTCCTTCCATCTGATCACCCCTTTAAAATAAATCGTGACATTAAACTGATGGGCGTCGGGCTCTGCTCCTGCAAGGAATCCAGGAGTGACCTCCATCACCAACACATAGCATTTCTCTCTATGACCGGCTTAGAGTAGAAGGGAAAAGAACCCATAGAATGCCAAGTGATGAAACTTGCTGAAGTCATTCAACAACTTCAACAAAGAGTCGTGGACTTAAATCTTCAATCCATACCAAGTACCCCGCAAGAACTGCACGACCAGTGAGAAATGATTGCCCCGAGCATAGTAGAAAGGATTAAAACACTCACTGAGGAATGCAAACAATTAAGCAATAGAAGTGCACAGACATATGAGAACCTAACTAAGAACCCAAAATTGCATAAATTGGTGTCCCAGCTCTAGGAGGTGATGTACGATGCCAAAAAGCTATAGGTACAGCTGAAAGCTCTGTCACCCATAGAGAGAATGAAGTGGTCTCATGAACAACGCACCACCTAATAGCAGATTCATACGATCCAGAGCAAGGTAATGGAAGCAATGCAAGAACTTCAATCAGTGCAGGATAAGGCATATTAGCTATTTATAGATATTGAGAGCCAAGGAATAGAGCTAGAACAAGTCATGGATTGAACACAACAATGCCTAGAAGGGCCAGTGAATGACGCACTCATCTAGGAATTCATTGAGAAAGAGGTCATGGCACAGAAGCAGATCGAAGCAGACCGAGCCAAGCTCGAGGCCTTTGAGGTAGAGTTGCACAGACCAGAGTGACTCGGGATGAGTCACAGGTGAGTGTTGGGGGCTTGTTGGCCCTTGAACAAGTTTTGAGGAATACTTGGTCATATTTGACCATTTTTGGGACTTCGACAGCATGTCGAAGATGAAGCGCCAAGCGAAGCGAAGATTGCGGAAGATAGGCCCACTTTGGGTCCCTTTTTGGGCTTTTGGGAATATGTAATGGGAAAGGGATGTCGGCCCATGGGTTTACCCATGTTTAGGCCCACTTTTGTAATATATAAATAGAAAGATAGGTGATGTAGAAAGTGTGTTCAATATATTTGATCAAAGGATTGTAAGTTGTGCTAAGTGCAATAAAGATTGTAAATTCTTTGTGCATACTGTGTGAGATTTGCAGAGCTGAGTGCAAGTGACTGTATGTAGAGTTGTTTCTGTAACCTAGCTTGGGGAAGGAGGATCTAGCGAAGAGTGCGCAGATCTCATGTCCTCTTCGAAGTTTATCTTGATGCTATGTGCATGTAAGAGATTGAGATAAGCTAATAAAGAAGACGAAGAGTTGGTGGACATAGCCCCAGGGTGGGGGTGAACCACGTAAATACTATGTGTTGTGATTTGTGCATATTATTATATGTTTCATAGTGCTAAGTGATTTGATATACTTAGATAGATCTATTCATGCTTTGTGCTTCTTATATGTATATGAATGTTAGATCTGATGTGTATGGATATGCTAAGTACTTGGTCTATTGGATCTAATCTGTATTGTTGTTGTTAAATGCTGAAATGACCTAGATCTAAGTGAATGTTGCGATGCTCTGTTATGTTGACGAAGTAGGTCTAAGTGGAATATTGATGAATGATCTATGCTAAGTGCTTGCTAAGTGTTATAATCACATATCTGTGTCCCAGCTAAGGTTGCAGGTGCTTGAGTCTTGCAACCACCCCTACCTCTACCTCGGGTGAGACTTCATCTACTTTGTAGGTGTTGCCGAAAGGGCTGGTAGCTAGGGTTTTTTTGGTGCACTCTTGAGCCTTGAACCCTGGGTCTTCCCCTGTGCCAACATTCACCTATAACCTAAAAAGGGAAAAACAAGGAGACTTGGCTCCTGAAATGAGATGTGTATTATTTTTAATAGGAATCTAAGATTATTGTATAGAACTCTTCAACCTTATGGGTGGGGCATATTTCTTTAGGATAGAATATGATATTATCTTGGAATTTTGTCGTAAGTATTCTAGAGGAACATATAAAACAAGAAAAGGGCCAAGAGATATGTTGGAAAGAATAACAAATAATGATGGAAGTTGAGTAATGAGGGAAAAAATAGAGAACATGTTAGAGGATTTAAAAACCTATATTCTTAGTTCCCTAAGCTCCCATCTGGATACACTGTAGACAAATACGAAGCAAGAAGAAATAGAAGGATCATTGGCTATATTTTTCCTAAAGTGTAGAAATAAGCATCCGAAGAGGGAATATTCATTGGATCATATTGAGTTCTATGGAATATGCATCAAGGACCATGCTCCACATAATTTTCCATCCTTTCCTAGACTAAAGGCCAATTATAAAAAATCCAAGGAGCTAGAACAATTGTGCTACATATCTCAAAAGAAACTCTAACAACCTAAACCTCAAGGTATGATCAAAGATCAATCTCAATATTTCAATTCATATTGGACTAAAACTTCAATGCAATATTCTTCTCAACCATGGGGTATGTCGACTCAACAATGGGTAGCTCCTCCTCCTAATCAGTTTTGGAAACAAGGATGGAGAAATCCCACCATGGAAGGAACCCAACAACTTATGACACAACCACTCATGCAACTTATTTCCCCACCACAAATGCAATCATCTACATCCACCCCTCCTCGACCATAACTACCTACACATCCCATACCTAACCCAAATAATGGAAGGCCAGCACAACCAGTGCAAGTTGTTTGACTTGCAACCTACCCTATTTACTCCATCTCTTCCCTAGACAACAATGATACTCACCTTAGATATGGGAAGAATATAACCAAGGAACGACCTCGCATTAGCATTGATGAATTAAATGAAGAGGTCCCAAGAGAAGAATAAAAAAAAAACAATCTCAGGAACTTTCAAAAACCAAGAATTCCCACCCTGCACTGCAAAACCCACCCTATCCTCAAAGGATAAATAAAGACAAATATTGTATACAACTTGAGTTTGATTTCTTAGGAGAACTCAAAAATGTGTGTGTCAAAACACAATTATTCTAAGAAATTAAGAATGTTCCTATTTATTCAAAAGTGGTACAAGAACTTGTTTGAGGAAGCCTAGTAGTAAACGAAAGGATCCCCAAACCGTTCATGTCATGGGAAAACTATCAGACCTAATGATGGGAGGAGTTCTCGCAAATGAATACTCTGACCCTGGCATTCTAGTTGTTAATGTGAAAATCAACAATACACTTATTATTAATATGTTAATCGACCTAGGGGCCACCATTAACATTATGACACATGAGACGATGCAATCCTTAGGCCTTACATTCCTTGGGGGAACCCCCACTATACTTCAACTCACTGATAGGTCAACCATCAAACCAAAGGGAATTATAGAAGATGTAGTGATCTATGTGGATTCATGGGAATATCCCACTGACTTCATGGTCCTACAACCTAAAAATCCTATGGGCGGGTATCCTCTAATCTTGGGATGGTCTTGTTTGGACACTGTTGACACTTACATTTGGTTTTGGACAAGCAATATGACTATTTCCCATGGTACATCCACCAAAAAATTAACTCTCTACCCTCCCACCAAACCCAACATAGACTTATAAACACCACTTTGGGTTGATGGAGAAGACAATGATGAAGAGGGGGAATCCTATAAAGTGTTGTCCATAGATAAATACCTAGCCATAAGAGATAAAATAGAGGATGAATAAATAAATGATTTTATAGCCTCCTCATCTTCCTTCGGAAACAAAAACCTTCTTGAGAATATTACGAAACCAGAAACTCATCTTTCCTTAGCCTCAAAAAGAATCTCACCCATCGAACACAAACTTGTACAAGAAAAATACCAAGGATCCCTTATAGAAACCATAGAAATTAGCCCAGGTAAAATTTTGAAAATCAACAAAGGACTAACCAAACAACAAAAAGAGTGATTGGTTCAAGTGCTACAAAATCATAGTGATGCCTTCACCTGGGATTACTCTGAAATGAATAGGATCCATATTGACCTATGTACACATCATATATATATTAAGGAAGGATCCAAACCCATTCATCAACCTCAGCACCAGATGAACCCGACAATGAAAGACATAGTCAAAGAAGAGCTACAAAAATTGATTATAGCTAAGTTCATCTATCCCATTTTTGATATCCAGTGGGTTTCCCCTCTTGTTATGGTATCGAAGAAAACTGGTGAATGGAGAATATGTGTATATTATCGACAATTAAATAAAGTAACACATAAAGAGCACTTCCCATTACCGTTTATCAACCAGGTCCTCGATACACTAGCAGGAAAGAAGTGTTTTTCTTTCTTTGATGGTTTCAGTGGATACAACCAGATCTAAATCACTCCTGAATACCAAGAGAAAATAATTTTCACCTCTCCTTGGGGGACATTTGCCTATTTTGTTATACCATTCGGGTTATGTAATGCCCTCGCCACCTTTCAACGAGTCGTTATAGGTTTATTCTCGGATCTCGTTCACGACTGCGTGGAAATATATATTGATGATTTCACAACATATGGGGACGAATTTGATGAGGCATTAGCCAATATGGAAAAGACATTAATTAGGTGAAAGGAGTCAAATCTTTCCATTAGTAATGAATTATTTTTTATGATGGAAAATGATGGCATTGTACTAGGGCATCACATCTTAGAAAAAAGTATTCAAGTTGATCCAAAAAAAACAAAGGTAATACTAAATTTTCCAACTCCAACTTCGTAGAAGAATGTACGAATATTTATAGGGTATTCTAGTAATTAGTGTAGATGCATTAAAAAAATTTCACATATTGATCATCCATTATTTTCCTTACTTAGAAAAAATATTGAGTTTGTATGGACGGATACATGCCAACATTTGCTTGATGAATTGAAACTCAAAGTAACCGAATCTCCTATACTAAGAGGGCATGATTGGACTCTCCCATTACACATTTTCACAGATGCATCTGACACCGCTATCATATCCGTTCCCAGACAACTTGAATGAAAATACCCATATTCAATGTACTATGTCAATAAGAATATCTCTCCAGCTGAATTGAACTATATGGTAAGAATTTCCTGCTCTTTCGGATAATAAAAAAAATGATATCAGAAGAATAAAATTTTGAATGATCATAAGTTCATGACATATCCCTAAGTCTCAATTTTTTCACACATCTTACAGATTAAAAATACGAGTCTTTATGCTCAAGATATCCACATTTTTGTCTAAAAGATCATTTATTCATGTGCAACAAAATTGGTTTCTCTCTATCGGTACTAATTTTCTTCTCTTATACTTAGTATTGCAACAACATGTCTTGGAACTACACTTCTTATAACTTCCTCTTCTATCCATTTCCTCCTCTTTTTTCCCTCCATTTATCTTAGTATTTTATACACAATTAATCTCTTATTAAAACTTAATCTTCTATTAAGTGTTAATATTATTATGTTATTAATATCTTATCCACACTTGAGATCTCCCATACCTCCGATTATGATCCTCTACTATGCTCCCATACTTAGTATTATTTAATAACTCACTCCACCTCCTCACTTCACTCTTCTCCCTCTCCTAGGGTGCCACGCCCATTTCCCCTTCCCCCTCTTTTCACTCCATACACCCATCCAATCGATCCTATTTACTTAGTTTGTTTTATCACCTTCCCCATTTCACTTCCCCTCCTCTACACTACATTTCTCCTCCACACCCGATCCTCTCTCCTTCATGGGTTCGGATTCCCCTTCTCCCCTTATCATCACTCCATGAATCTGAAACCAATATTATCTCCTACACCATCACTCTTTTTACCTCCCTTCCCCTCACGTCCATTTCTCACAGTTAACATTTTTCCCTAAATTAATTCCAAGACATGTTAACCAATCACATCAAGACATGCGTCAAACATGACAACCAATGACACTAAGACATGTGGTGAAGAATGGCATTATGACATGTGGTAGCCTATGGAAACCTATAAGAGTGAGACATATGGTGATGATTGGGTGCTGACTAGATGATGACATGGACACTGACTGGTCAAGTGGACCATAAATGTTTTTATTAAGTTATGCTTTTCCTAAGGCTCAAACTCCATAGTTTCATTTGTTCCACATGAAGAGTATGGAATAATTTACCATATAAACACTAAAATATTAACTACCACAAGTTCATGTGGGATTTTAAAAGGCGAATTTTAATGAAGGGCCAAGATTAATCCATGAATTTGATGGACGACTGCTAAGAAACAAACTTATAGATGTCATAACTCAATATCTAGGTGTTAGTTCTGGACAAAATATACCTAGTTGGAATGGTATTTCAAAAAGGAATACAATGGAATAGGTTTCAAGGAATGAATTTTTCCACAATTCTCCTAGAAATTGAAAGAATAGTGAGCTTGATTTTCTTGAATTATTTAGCAATTTGTTTGGAACCTTGACTTTCTGAGGCTATAACTTAAGATAGAGAACTCCAAATTTCACTTAGGAGGACTCCTTGGAAAGATGGAATTTGTTTGATACTTTTGCATCATTGGAAAATGATAAGGATCATGTCGATGTGTTCTACATATTTCACACCATGGTCCTCCTATAGGTAAAGGATTTTACATTCTTTCTCCCAAGTACTGCAAAAATGTTGGGCACTCATTCTTATGATGTCCTTATGTTATGCATAATTTACACCAAAATGATTCCCTCTTTTCCTTGCCTTAATTCTGATTCAACTAAAATGTCAGATTCTTAACATCCTCTCTCATCTCTTCTACAACTGGATCTGTATGTTTATAATGATTCTCCTCTAATTGTAAGGTTGCTTCTAGAGCCTCGAACTGAGTCTAGAACTTACGTTGCCTCAATGGATACTTAATATGTGGAAATAATGAATTAACAAATTGATGAATATGTAGCATATATGTGATAGGGTACTTCAACTTACCTTTCAATTGCTTGAACTTCTAATCGATCTCCCAAAATGAATCTCCTGGATTTTGTTTGATTTCTATCATCTCATTCATGAACTGATCTTCTAAAATTGATCGTTGGAACTCATTGATTAGTGCCTTCTTTACACCTGTGATGGTTGTAGGTGCTTCTTGTGGGATGTTTACATCGAGGCCCATATACCAATCTAGTGCACGGTCTCTGAATGTAATTGCAAGATGTGCCACTTTTGTATCTTCATCTGTGATCTATTTAGCTACCCAAATCTTCTCATAGATAAATAAATGCTTCTCTAGGTCCTCCAACCATTCTTCAAGAAACTCTGGTAACCTAATAGTTGGATCTTTTCCTGCCATTGTAAATTTTGTTGTACTACCACCTCCACGCGGTGTAGATAACTGACTACTACTAGTTGAATTTGTACTTCCACTTGAATTTCCATTGGTCCCTCGACCTATTAAAATCCTTTTGCTACTAATTGTTGGTTGTGTAAATGGTTTTTTATTATCCGATGTCTTAGTCGCACATAGGGTTGTGGGTTCCCCACTAATTCTGATCTAGAATGGAGAGCCTTCTTCTATGTCGAACAATTGACCTCTATTTTTCCTATCATATGTGGCGTGCAGAATTTCCTCAATTTTCCCCATAGCAAGGAGATCCTCTACCTCATCCTCATCACTTTCCAAGCCCTCTCGCTTGGGTAATTACCTCTTCTTAATATTGATCTTATACTGGTAGGGTCTTCCACTGCATGTCGTTCCCAATTTATCCATCATCTCCTTGATATGATCTTCATCCATCATAATGGGTTCCATTTCATCCTTCTTCTAGCCTCTCTCCAAATCCCTCTCCATATCTCAGATCGTCCTTAGTGCTTCCCCCAATCTCCCCATGCACATAGAGTTATTTAGCTTTTTGACTCCATTTTCATCAAACCTTTATCATGTAATAAAATATCGATTGACATATAAAGTGATTCAATATACCTTCCTCTTTGTCACACATTATTTTCATCATCCCTATGACCGGTAATGATGTAAACCTATATGTTTCATTCAGAGGGGTCAGTGGCATGAGTTCCTGAAGGAAGAAGGGAGAAGAACTTCTCCTGAGAAAAGAAGTTGCATTTTCCTTTGTAAAAACCCTATAAAAAAGGAAGTTCGCAGGCTACATTATAGATAGGGTGCGAGAATGCCTGATTCTCGTAGGTTGCATCATAGCTAGGTCACAAGGAGTTCGTAGTATGCTCTATAGGCAGGGTGCAAGAATGCTTACACGTGGGAAAAATGAGTGTTTTCTCGAATCTTCTAGGAGGAACTTCCATGGTGAGGTGGCATCCAAATGGTTTGGATCCTACTCGCTTTCATGATTTGGTGGGATCATCCTAAGTTGACCAGGGATGATTTTAAGGATTGAAATTTATTTTAAAATGTAGAAACCTTGGCGAATCTTACTAATCCTTCATATGCCAAATATAAATGATTGGCGATATTTTTGTAAAAATATTCAAATTTCTAAGGATTTTATATAGTTTCTATAAAATTTTGGCGATTTTTAAGGTAAAATAATTTTATCCTATAGAATTTGGGCGAATCATTTTTAAAATAGCGAATCTCGTTTTTGGAAAAACCATGGAAAATTATCCCATGAGCGAAATTTATCCCCTAAAATCATCACCTAACCTCCTCACCTTATCCTCTTCAACTTATAAAAGGAGAGGAGCTCTCATGGAGAAGGGCTAAGTTGGATTTGGCTTGGAGTTATTATCTTGGTTGGAGTGTCTTTGAGTTTTGCCTTTGTCAAGATAGATTGTGAGTATTATCAGATCTATGCTCTCAGAATTATTGGATTGGAAGTGTGTGGGGAATGAAGGACAATTGGAAGGGACCTTACGACATCAAGGCCATGGTTGTAATCTCTCTTTTACATTTAATGTAATACAGTAATATGATTCTTTCCTATAAACCTTGTTGTGTTTTATTGTATGATTCCTTGATCACATACATAGGTTTATATTGAGTTTATGCTATTGCTATCACTTTGGTTGGTTGCGTTCTTTTGCAGGTTCATCATTGTATGAGTGTTGGAACAAAGCTAGGATGGTGATGGTGAGAAGAAGCGATGTTTAAACGGTATGTAACCTATCCCTCTTTAGTTAGTAAATTCAATATCTAAAACTTAAATAAAGCGTCATGTTCTGGTGTGTTTTGTTCTAGATCTAGGTGGATCTAGGGAGATCAGTTAGTGTCTGCACCTACCGATTTATCCCATAACAAACTTGGCGACCATACTGGGGAAGAGATTGTTTCCTAGTTAGTCTAGTTTCCCTTATTTTGATTGCTTGTTTTCTGGTTTCTGAGTCTGTGGGACATCCATCCAGACTCTCTGGATCTAGAACTTCTGTTAGATTCCCTATCCTTTTTTAAAATTTTCTTTGATTACAGACATTCTCGCACTATACCTCTCTACAGCCTGCGAAAACCATTGATTTTCGCACCCTGTTGTTAGATCTAGTGTGAACTTCTCGCACCCTACCAGTGTCTAGCCTGCGAGAATACCTAATTTTCGCACTGTACTCTACTGCTAGGCTGCGAACTTGTTTGTAAACTTTTTTGGATTGGGTCTTGTCATCTTTTGATGACCCAATTTTTCTTTGATCAGCTGGATTGATCCTTTGGAGCCTATATTGATCTGTTTATAGTCTGCTTGACATTCTTTAAATTTCTTTTAGCCATCTTTGCTTTTTTTGGTTTTGAAGGATTAATCTCTTGCTTTGAGTGTCTTTCAATTACAAAGCGTGTGTTTTCTTTAGGATTGTTTAGGGAAAGATCAGTTTTCTTCTGAATAGTTCGCTTTAAAAGAAAACTTTTAGTTTGGGTTTCTTTGTTTTAAGAAAGTTCATTATTGCTTTTAGTGAAATTTTTGAAACAAAAAGATTTAATTTCTTGCTTTATATTAGATTGGAGGCATCCTTGCATTTGAAGTAGCGAAATTGCATGATTCTTGGCATTTTTTGGTCTTAAATTCTAAAAAACTTTCCCCCTCATGGTCGAGGGGGGACCATGAATCGTGTATTGGTATACAGTCTCTTTGAATCATTTTTTTGAAGATATTGATATTGATGAGTTTTAAAATTTTGGGACATTGTGCATATGGGAATGATAAATGTTTTATCCTTCTCGTTGCATAGCTTTCATCGAAATGAAAAGATTTCATATTCATCTCTTTGCATAACTTTTGAGTCGGTCAAAACACTATATTCTCCATGTCATTTTCCTTTTGAGTAACAACAACTTAAAAATAAAGCGCTTATAAAAATTGATTAGACATTTTTATATTTTCTGGTAGCAAACCTACATTAGATTAGTTGTAGGGATTTGGAATAGGTGTGAAAGATAACTTTCCAAAGCTGCTAACAAACATAGTATCTTATGATAGGGAGAGTTAAATCCGCTTACTACATTTTGTCCTAGGAAGCCCTTCTCACACAAGGACCAATCACGAGGTCGCATTGAAATTGGCAGAGTTACTCACCCTGCTTTGTTGGTCTTGGTGTAGAGATTGTGTGTATTATGGGGGTCACTTGAAGGTATACCCACAATTATGAATGGAAGCCTTTCGAGTTGATTTCGGGTTAGATACCCTGCCTTTGCCCGTGGATCGAACTGTCGAATGTTTCCCCAGGCATCACTGTAGTAATTGGTAACCTTAGTGGCCTATCTCTTTAGGGTCTTTACACAAGGTGACTATGAAGGGGCAAGTCTTCACAGTACCTGGAATCGACGTTGGCCAAACTCACTCGGGCTCCTTGGAGGGTATACCCACAATTATGTGTGGGAGCTTGCACCAAGGCATAAGTCTGTTAAGTAGGTCGTCAATGTAAATTTTCCACCCGCTCTATCCCAACCCCTTCTTACTTTGTCCCCACGACGTTGGATTTCATCACCAACTAGTGTGCTCATTGTGAGAAGGTTTTGTTTGCTTACTTACTTACTAGATTTTTAGCGTGTGTTATTTGTTTTCCCTAGCAGACTCTAGGTTGGATTTTTGTTTTAATGGCATCAGTTCCCGAAATGAACAATGAAGGAACTTCTTGTCCATGGGAACCTTTTGTTTTTCCTTCTTACAGAAACATTGGTCCTCCTCATATTTCTCCTTTGAGCCTTCCAGGTCTCACAATTGGATTATCGGTATGGTTGTTTTCCACTCAGGTAATCCTGAATGTAGTTAGTGCTTCAGTTGCAAGCACTTCCCACCAAGAGCATCAACCTCATGTTGATCCTTCATCTTCTTCACCAGTAAGGTCTTCTTCACCTTCTTCACTTTCAAGGTCTCCTTCCATTTCATCTTCTTCGTCGAGTGAAAGTTTTGAAGCTAGTAACCCGATGAATAAGAAGAAGAAGAAAAGGAAGAGTAAGAAGAAGAAAAATAAACAAGGATCAAAACCTCCAACCACTACTAAACATGTTGGAAAACAACCAGTTACTGTTAATCGTGTTGGGAGTGTTGATGATGTCAAGATCACCCAAACAACTTGTAAGCCTAAGTACCCTTGCAATATTTTTAAGGGTATCCATCTTCTTAAGGATTTTTCTGGTCTATCCAAGGTTATAGAAGCATGGTCTACATCTCCTTTCCAGTCCACGTCATCGACCTTTGAACAACATGTTGATGACCCCTCATTAACTAGTCAAGATACTGTTGGGAAGAAGAAAAGTAGAGTCAAGTTCCCATGCATGCTATGCAAAGAGAGTCATCTCACTCACCTTTGCCCTCGTATGGACAAAGCCTCAAAATTATTGGAAAAATTGATTGTTTCATAGCCTCAACTTCCAGCTTCTTACCATAAGCTTTCTCTCAACCCTCCAATAGTTGATGGAATGATCACTTTGGTCCCTTCAATGGTCAATCCGGTTGATCATGTCGTCAATCTGGTCACGTCCTTAGTTGAACCAGTTGGCAAAGTGGTTGATTTGATACCATCCTCGGTTAATCCTGCTCTCCCCTCAAAAAGTGAAACTAAAGCGGTCAATCCGATCCCATCCTCAGTCAATCCCACTCTCCCTTTAGAGAGTGTCACCCAAGTGGTAAATCTGTTTCCATCTATCGATCCCATTCTCTCCTTGGAGAATGAAACTCAAGTGGTCAATCTGATCTCTCCATCGGTTGATCCTACTCTCCCACTAGACAGTAAACCCGATACTGCCCATGTTTTTCTCATTGATACAGAATCTCCCATGCAGAGGAGTATTCCTCCTTCTCCCATAAGATGCCCTTCAAGTAATGAGGCCATCTGTTTTGATTGGGGTGTGATAATTGGACCTCGTCTTCCCTCTTACATTCCTTTCCATATTACAATACAGGTTTGTGGTCGGGACGTTACTCAAACATTGATAGATGAAGGTTTGTCTGTTAGTATTTTGTCCTCTATTGCTTGGAAAGATTTGGGTTATCCTCCACTTGCACCGGTTACACAAAATCTATTATCTTTTAACAGAAGAACCAATCAACCTTTAGGGACCCTTCCTCAATTTCCTGTAACTTTGGGAGGGAAAATTGCCTTTATTGATGTCATGGTAGTCCAAGATCCCTTGGATTTCACTTTACTTCTTGGACAGGATTATGTCTATGCCATGAAAGCTACTGTGTCCACTCTTTTTCGTGTGATATATTTCCCTCACGATGGAAGAATTGTGACTTTTGATCAACTTTCATTCATCGGTCCTGACTAGATTACCTCCCTAAATGGTTCTTATATGAAGACGCTATCGCCCCCGCCATAGGTCAATTATGTGGCATTATCTCCTATGACTTCAACTTCTGATGACTTAGATCTAGTAGTTGACATGGTCATCTCTTCAGTAGGGATATTGGAGCCCGATCTTCTTACCCCTATCGTGGCCCTCGACATGTGTTCCTTCCAAAGTATGATTCTTACATTGAGTAAAGATCTCTTGGAGGCCTTGACCGATTTTTGTCCCTTGACATGGTGTCCTTCCAGAGCATTGTCCTCCTAGAAGCCATGATCGAGAGGAGTATTGAGCATGGTTTTCTGATTTCAAGCTCGTTAAAAAATGAAACCAGTGATGAGGATAGTTTTTTCATCTCTAAGGCAACCTTGTTAAAAAATGAAACATAGGTCTTTGAGCATGGTTTTTTGATTTCAACCTCATTAAAAAATGAAACCAGCATTGCGTATAGTTTTCTAATTCAAGCTCATTAAAAAATGAAACCAGTTTTGAGGATAGTTTTTGCGTCTCTGTAGCAACCTCGTTAAAAAATGAAACAGAGGTTACGAGCATAGTTCTCGTTTTTGTGTCAATCTTGTTAAAAAATGAAACAATGGTCTCGGGATTACACCTAGATTCATGAGCATAGTTCTTCTCCTATGTCAAGCGTGTTAAAAAATGAAACAACTTCCCCCTCTCTGTTGAGTCAAGTCCTAAGTCTAGTATTCGAAGCTTCCTTTCCTTCTCCTTTGCAGTTGGACGAAATTGAAGCTTGGGGGGCAATGCTTTCAGCCTCTGGACTTCATGATGAATTTAGAGCCGCTAGTTTCTTAAGTTGGGGGCTAAGTACCAATCATCCATGTGTTATGCATTGGGAAGTCCAAGCATAGTTTTCTATGGTTCAAGCTTGTGTAAAAATGAAACCACCTACCTCAAGCATAGTTTCCTCTTGTTCAAGCTTGTGTAAAAATGAAACAAAGTCCAAGCAAAGTTTTGTTTTGTTTTTAATCTTGTGTAAAAATAAAATCTATCCCAAGCATAGTTTTGTTTTGTTTTAAAGCTTGCATAAAAATGAAAACAATCCCAAGCTTAGTCTTTGTTCTTTCTCATGCTTGTAAATACATGAGAATAAGTTACTGAGCTTAGTCTTTGTTCTTTCTCTTGCTCATAAATCAATGAGAATGTAACTGAGTAAAATTTTATCACTTTTTCGAACTCGTAAAGGTTATACAAAAAGGGAACCCCTTGGAGGTTCCTTTAAGCTCTTTTCAGACTCTCTAAACATGAAAATATTGTCGAGCAACCTTGTTCTTTTCATGCTCGTTAAAGTATTTGAAGAAAATGTCTGTTGAGTGATAGTTTATCTCTTTTTCGGTCTCATCAGACTACTTGATGAAAAATGAACTGAGAGAGTTCTCTTTAAGTGTTTTTTAGACTCTATAAACATGAAAAACCCCTGAGTTTTCTTTCTTTGGACTCATAAAACAAACATTGAAAGGCCCATGTGGGACCGAACCACTCTTTCCTAGGGTTCGTTAAACATACTCTAAGGGAATCATCCAAAGGATGAGCTTACATTTCAAGTATATGTTATCATCCTCAAGCTTGTGTAAAAATAAAGAGGTACTCGCCAGAAATGGTGGGGGGGAAATTTGGAAAGAAATGTGTCTAAACCTGTATTCCATGGAAGATTCACTTTTGAAAATGACACCCTTTCACTTGCTTTGTGTCTAGGTTTGGAAAATCCACTTGTCTTCTAATCATACTCCTTTGTAATATTACAAATTGGTCAGTGATCCCTGTTGTTGAGTCAGTATTTCCAAGACAGTTGTCATGTCATCAATATGTTCAAAGAGAAGTTCAACCCAAAAAGCCTTCTATTGCATTAGCCATTTATGCAGTCCTTAAGACTTCTATTGTGTCAACCATCTCTGATTTAGTCCTGAGTTACTGGTTACTTTGATCTACATCAAATCTTTTTACCCGTTTCTTGTCATTGATGGGGGATACATTAAGGCCCTCCTGTGACGAGTCTTTTCCTGTCAACTTCAACTCATTATCCAGGAATTAGACTTAGAAACTAATTGGGACATTGGAACTTGCATTCCTCAATGGCAGGTTTCCTCACTTTCGACAGTGGGTTTTCAGTATTGACTCCTGATTGAGAGATTCTGTCGAGTGTTCGACTTCAGCTCATTAATTCACATTCATTGGATTGTACTAGTGTACCTTGGGAGTCATTGACATTAATGGTGATTTCCCTCGCACTTGTTAACGGTATACACTAATGACCAGTAATCAAGAGGTTTCTACCATTTTCGACTTCAGCACCTATAATCACATGGTTAGATTCGTACTATAGAGTGGTGGAGACGAAGACCCTGAATCTTTTCTAACAGATTTAGGTTGCATTGGATTATATTTAGTTTATACTGTTGCATAGATACACATTGTATGTCTAGTGGCTATGTTCAAATTTGAGTCTTTAACACATAGATCCACAATGTATTTTTGGTGGCTATGTTCAAATTTGAGTCATATTGGCATGGATCCAGAGTGTATGTTTGGTGGCCATGACCTATCTTACTTGACATGGATCTTCGCATGTCAGAATTTATGCTTTGAGTAATTTCTATTTTGAGTATGTGAATGCCTACATCAGTGTTGATATATGATGATATGTTATTGTACTATATTTTCTTGCTTGTTGGCAGGTTTCTGACCGACTGTTCCTTGTTCCCTACACACACTTGACAAAGTATTTTCAGCTATCACTCTGTTCTAACTTAATACTTTGGGGGGATCTCTGTTACACATTATTTTCTTCATCCCTATGACCATTAATGATGTAAACCTATCTTTTTCCTTCAGAGGGGTCAGTGGCATGAGTTACTGAAGGAAGAAGGGAGAAGAACTGTTCCTAAGAAAAGAAGTTTCTTTTTCCTTTGTAAAAACCCTATCAAAAAGGAATTTTGTAGGCTGTATTATAGATAGGGTGTGATAATGCTTGATTCTCATAGGTTTCATCATAGCTAGGTTGTGAGGAGTTCGCAGTCTACTCTATAAGCAGGGTGCGAGAATGCTTACACGTGGGAAAAATGAGCGTTTTCTCAAATCTTCTAGAAGGAGGAACTTCCATGGTGATGCGGCATCCGAATGGTTTGGATCTTACTCGCTTTCATGATTTAGTGGGATCATCCTAAACTCCTCACCTTATCCTCTCCAGCCTATAAAAGAAGAGGATATCTCATGGAGAAGGGATAAGTTGGATTTGTCTTGGAATTATTAGCTTGGTTGGAGTGTCTTTGAGTTTTACCTTTGTCAAGATAGATTGTGAGTATTATCAAATCTATGCTCTCAGAATTCTTGGAGTGGAAGTGTGTGGGGAACAAAGGACAGTTGGAAGGGACCTTACAACATCAAGGCCATGGTTGTAATCTCTCTTTCACACATAATGTAATACAGTAATATGATTCTTTCCTATAAATCTTGTTGTGTTTTATTGTATGATTCCTTGATCACATACATAGGTTTATATTGAGTTTATGCTATTTCTATCACTTTGGTTGGTTGCGTTCTTTTGCAGGTTCATCATTGTATGAGTGTTGGAATGGATCTAGGATGGAGATGGCGAGATGAAGCAGCGTTTAAATGGTATGTCACCTATCCCTCTTTAGTTAGTAAATTCAATATCTAAAACTTAAAGAAAGTGTCATGTTCTGGTGTGTTTTATTCTAGATCCAGGTGGATCTAGGAAGATCAATTAGTATCTACACCTACCGATTTATCCCATAACACTCTTGGTCCCTTCAAAAACTCATGCTCTACAACAGTGTATGACTTCACAGTATCAACTGGAAACTCAGTAATAAATCCCGCAATAATATTGTCTAGCCAGAAATCGACTGCGTGCATTAGTTTATTATTAACTATTTCTAGACATGCAATATTCTTAGTAGTCCACTCTACTAGTCTTATTCAGTTGGTTAGATGATTTTCCTTCAACCTAAATATCCAATCCTGCAGCATCTCTGGAAAATAATAGAAAAATGCCTCATGAATATCAATAAATACATATCTTTCTAATTATTGGTTCAGTGTATACTTGGAACTTCTATTGTCTTTCTGCGCAAACTTGATCTATTTTGTTTCCAACCATTGTTCAATCTCCTTCTTAGTAGGATTCCATGGTCTAAACATCCCCTTCTACTCCTTCATTCTTTTCAGTGTCCTTCTCAACAAATCCCTTCCAATATTTTCTTTTGAGTTCTAGCTAGCAATAGAACCATATGTTGGAATGTTTGGGCTGACAAGGGTTCTACTTTAGGTTTCCAACAAAACCCTGCAAACCATCAGCCCTTCTGAAGACTAGAAGGAAACACTGTGCACATAGTGCACAATGAAGTCTCACCTGAGATGGCTCATTGGGGACTTTAGGACCCAGATGTCTGCAATCGTGGAAGGGATTTTACTCATGGGGATGTTAGGAATTATTCTTACCTCAAACATATCAAATCTACCATTCTATAATCATATTCATTCATTCACATTCATTCTGCAGTAATGATCATGACTTATTCTAATGCGCGTTGCATTTTAATTCTACCCGATTCATTCATTCAACAAACAAAGTAACTACAATAAATAAGGCTACCATTCCACATAAAGACACAAGTTCTACCATGGTTCACCTCCCTGGGATATGTCCACAAAGATCTAGAATTATTCACTCTTTTATTCATCTTCATCAAATCATTACATTGTGTGCATTACATCAAAAGTGCATATGAAATTCACTTCTATATGTGAGGCTAACAAGATTTCACCAAGCTCCACAACTTGTGATATTACCCTCGATTACAATCCATAACTCTGTCTCCAAAACTAACTCAATATTAGCTCCACG
>JZKD02S2150364.1:1120252-1133987 GCA_000966675.3 Picea glauca
GTTGGTAACTATGTTTAAAGAGGATGTGGCACCCTCATCTAAGAGAGAATATTCTCATCTAGGGGAGAATATCTCTAACTAGAGGCACCCTCAACATAGACTAGTCAATCTAGGAAAATAAATACTAGGTGAGTGTGTAATATCTCCAACAAAGAAGCATACCAACTATGCTATCCATGGAAAGACAACTTGTCATGTTCAATTTTATACTAGAAATAATGTTGTATGCATGTAATTGACATTTCATGTTGAGGAAATGGCTCAAGAGCCTTGTGAAGGTTGTTGTGAGAACTCCTAGAGTAGTTGATAATTCCTATAGCCCCCAGCTAAGATATTTCCTAACCAAAAAGGTAAGTGAGATCCATCAAGGGAAGTGGGAAGGCCTAAGGGACTGCATGGCAGAGAAGGGGGATCCCATTCCTAGGGTTATGGAGGTAGTGGGGAAAGAGAGAGTTGGTGGATTATAATTGTTATTAGAGTATAACCTAGGTTTTAGGCTACTGAATCTGTAGAGTGGACAACCAAGAGGGACAAACCTTCTTGTTGACTCACAACCTCATCTCGAGGGTGGTATGCTATTGAGAGAAATGAAACAACATCACATATGGTTGGGAGGATTGTCCCTTATATGCATCTAGTTGGTTCATATTTAAACATATAAGTTTTATGTTTTGTTTTCTATGTTATTTTAGTTGTGTAAATGGATATTGAATGATGTGGTTGTTGTGTGCTTGAATGGTTGCATTCATGAACATTAATTTGTTGTTAATTTCATGGGAATTTTTATTATGATGCATGCATCTATTTTATGTGGGTTACCATCCAGGTATTGTACACACGCACACACACAATATGAGATATCTCAATGAATTGTCATTGTTATCACCAAAACATTTCTCATCACAATATAGGAAATGGTTGAAGACAATACTAGCACAACACATCAATCAACACACCTCAAGCATTTACAGGACCTGCTCAACAAGAAAAACTATGCAAATAGTCATTGAATTTCAGCGCAAATTTACTAAGGCTTACTCGCTCACATCTTCGTGAGCCAACACAATGTTGAATGAAAAAATTGTGCAAACCACGCAACTGTCTATTGATGGGTCTTAAATCCCCTAACTCAATAGTAGGAACCAAACCCTCCACCGAGGCCCAATTAGACTCTGCAGTGTTTGAATATGGAATGGCTCTCTAGATCTTGCGAATCAACCAATTTATCGATGGGCTTTGTGTTTTCTTGTGAAGGCTCTTCCTTCAGTTAGGACTATTCTCTTTTGTATTTTCTCTTGGGTGGGGCTGGTATGAGAGATGCAAGCTAGTATAAACCAACTTGACAACTAACAAGATTAAGTTTTAACTACTGGGGAAGAGGCTGAGCTTGGGATAACCCGTTGCTCAACATACAGACAATGACTCTATACCAAAGGCCTAGTACTAATACATTAACCATGTGAGCATCCAATTAATGTCTGAGAAACTAATTATCAGAAAGAAAGAACATATGTAATAAGATAATGGAAAGAAAAATAATTCATCTACCATAACCATACATCACATAATAACACAACGATTTATCTTCATCTTTAAAGCAACGAACATCAAAACATTGCACCAGATAACTTGACAACATAATTAATTGCTCTTACTCATTACTGCATCATTCATGAAACATGATAAGAAGTAGTTCTTATCCAATTCCAATCACATGCATTTGATGAAAATAGCTTGTCTTTGGTCTAGAAAGACTTCTGAATTCATAGCAGTCTCAAAATAATTCTTAAAAACCAAAAAGAAATAGTTATTAAAACAACCATAGACCCTTGACTAATTGGTCGATGTCCTTATTTATAATATAAATTTTTAACTGAAATTAATGACTAAGTGCAGTTTAAACAAAATAAAAATCGCCACGTGGCGTTATCTTCTAACAATTTATTTAACAGTCGACCCGAGATATTTCTTAGAAAGGATGACTTCTCTCGTATTCAGACCAACTGATAAACAGTTCTTCACAAGTTTGGGCCCATGGAAATCTGTGTTGTTCCATTGGAGCCGCATATATTCCCCTGATGTCCACTGCATGCACTCGATACTTTACTAAACTGGAGTTCAACTGATTTAGCATGGTTTGAGCTCTGATCGGATGTTCTATGAATTGTTTCACTTGCCCTGGCCTCACATCGGTTATCTTTGTGAACTCTTCGGTCCATAATGAGTATTGTTCAGTATACACCTTGACCACGTCGCATAGGTCGGTAAATTTATCGAGGGTGCTGAACTTGGAGAGCCTGACATCCTTCATTTCTTTATTAATTTTGTCCCAGTGATTCTTTCATCTGGTCCATTGCTCTTGGATTTCTCGGTATGGGTCCTGAGACATCTTAGCTCAGTATTCGGCTGATCGCTTCATGCGATTAAGACTACTTTTTCCCACCGTTTGAATGTCGTGTTCTTCCTTCTCTCGGCCCTGCTAGACTGCCTCAATGTACTTGAGTCTTTCTACTGCTTTTTGTGCCCTTTCATACCATCATTCCATCTCCTTGCATGTCATTAGTTCCATGAGAGTTTCCTCCTGGAACTCAGCTACGTTCATGGTTAACAGGTGTCTTTCCTTCTTGAGCTCGTTGTAGACTCCTCCGAACTCACTTTTTAGATACACAGTGGTCTGCATGGCGCCTTTATAGTATTCAACAAGATGCTGCAAGTGTTCAAGCTCCTTTAGGGTGGTGTCTAACTCCTTTTTGTCTCTCTTGGATCTATCCAAGGTGGCATATGAGAGGGGATTTCTTACACTGATCAGTTCAGATGTCCGGGTGTCTACTGTGTTGATCAAGTTTTCCTCTGTAGTAACCACGATGGAGTGATCCAACATGATCCTTATTTTTTTTGTAGTCCTTTGAACAATGGCCGTTTTCTTTTGATCATAGGAGATCGCATAGATATATGCTACCTCATCTATTGGCTTTGGTATCTACTAATCACCCCATGTGAGCTTGTTTCCCAGGCTACCAGTGGTGTATATTTGTTCAATATTGGGCTCTTGAACTTCCTCATTATGCCTCGTGGGTCTGACCTCTACTTGTCGCTCATTGGGTATTTGAGTATTGGGAAGAATAGAGGTGTCGGGTACAGACTTGTTACTTACTTTCTCCTCGGCCACAGAACCATCGATTTCCTTTTACGAGGATTCTTTCTTTGTCTCCTCCGGTTCGGGCTCATCATTTGGGTCTGCTTCGGTTTTCAACTCATTGGATTCTTTTGTGTCGAGGTTTCCTTTTGATTCTACTTCCTTTTGCGAAACCTCCTTGTCTCCAACTTCGGGCTCAGGGGAATAAGTTTTCTCAAGACCTTCTTCCTCTTGGACATGCACAGGGGTGTCGTGAGATCTCTCTGGGCTCTCATCATCACTATATATATGTGTAAGTTTCCTTAGGGGATTAGGCACTTATGTTTCTATCAACACCCGACCTGTCTCTAGTTGAGTTGTCGAACCCACCAAGGAATTGACCAGCGATGTTTTGGATGCAGGATTGCCTAACCCATTGGTGTTACCAGGATTTATGGAACCGGGGCTGCTTGGCTCCGTTGGGATGCCTTCTGGGATACCAGTTGGAAGCGCAGGTGTTATGATAAGGTACAGATCATCCTACATCTGCTTCATTAGCAGCTGGCTTTGTTGGTACAAAAGTTCACCCATCCCTTGTGCAACATGAATTTTAGGGAAATCCTTGATTTGTACTAGGGATCCCTGATAAACTCTTGCCACTTCGATGCCTTCTTGGGAATTGCCTATTTCTTTGGCTGATTCATATGCTATCATTCCTTCTTGGGTCATGAGAATTTATTGAGCTGTCTTCTCCAAAGAGGTTGCTTTCTCTTCCCAACTCATAGATTTTAACCTGGTTGTTCAAGGATCAACCTCCTTGCCGCCACCTCATTCCAGTCTTGAGCATTTTCGGTGAAAATTTCATCTTCGAACCAGTCATGGGCATAAGGCCAACAGGATGATACCTACGATGCGTGTTGTAGGACCAAGCCCTTGGGATCGTGTTTTCGAAATCGACCAGTTTGGAACCAGAATTCTAATTGACTTAGCCCTTCTTGCTTAGCATGCACGGTGTCTTTGACCATGTAGAAGCAAACATGAAACCCATACAGTATGAAGGCCTGCTTCTTGTCCTTTACTAAAGTGGCATTGTATCCTTGCAGAATGGTATGATAGAAAATTCCCCCTAACACTATTTGATCGGGAACATATATAGGTAATAAATGGGGTGCCCCTGTGGCACAAAAAACCCTGATGTAGGTCTCGCGCTCATCTAGATAACAGTGACCCAATTTTGATATAACCTTTTTTGCTTCATCTGACAGCCTAGGGAACTCTTTCCTGAACAACAAAAAATAAATACGTGCAATAAGTTGGTCACAGATAATAGCATAGGATTTTTGTACCTGTTTTCCCATAAGATGTTGAAGTATACATGGACCGGGAACTCCGAGGACTACCAGTTTAGGTTCATTCCAAAGAAAACGTTCCTGGCATAGATGATGTCCAGCAGATACGAGGCCATGTAGAAGGAGGGAGTTTCTCCCTCTTTTGGCATCTGGGCTTGTCTTATGCAAGTGCTCAACTGTTTGGAGATAATGGCACCCCAATTGAAGCCCGTGCCTGAAATGGAAACCGTAAAAGCTAGAGTCATCCAAGCCTTTCAAAACTGGGGGAAATCTTTCTCCCCATGCAACCTACAGAGAAGAGCCATGAGATATATGTATGGTTCCCTTAGATTGGTTGTCAGATACCATTCAGAAATTTGGTTCGTGAATTTTTTATCTTCCCTCCACCATGACGCCATGATTTTGTTGGTATCATGTGTTGCATAAAAACTCACAACGAAATCAGTGCTAATCTTTTCTTCCAACTCCCTGAGCTTGTAGTAACTTTCAACCTTTGATGGCAAGAAAAATCCAACGCATCCACCATTATCATCATTAATCAAAAAAAATTGTGCATCGGTGTGGTCAATGAGCCACTTTAGGAACTCAATGTAAGGAAACACCAGAGTTTGGCTGGTATATTCCTAATGAAAACTTTTGATGCCGATGACATCGGGGATCAGTGATCGGGGAAAGTTCAAGTACGCAGCTTCTTGGTGGGTTATCATCTTTGTAACCTTCTGTCGCCGAAAACATTTTGGGAGTCATTGGTCAGCTATACCACTCCTCTTCTTGCGTGGTGCTTACTCTTTTTGTTTTCCTACCGAAGCCGAACGGATCAGTCTTTGACGATATTCCTGCGAGAGATCATTTGCAAAAAAGAGAGGCTTTCGTCCACCAATGTCGATGAAGATCGGCGCTCGGCTATTTTGAACTTCTTCAGTGATTTTCATCACCTTTAACCTTTACCAATGCCAAAATTCCTAAGCGTCCTGGGGAAAGATTTAGATTGTCGAATCCTTAAGTAGTTATTAAGTCCCATTTAAAGTTATGATGATTCTTTGTTGTATGTTCAAGTAGACTTTAATAAATTCAAACATGAAACATAAAAGATAAGTGCAGGCATCAGTTTCATACTGAAGTGAAAACATACAGTGCAAAGGATCAAGTGGTACCCAAAAAATAGAAATGGACATATACTTTTTAGGGTGTGTTGAGTGTTCAACAAATGGCGATTCACTGGGCGAAAGCAGAATCTATGTTCCTCCTCCAAGGCTCAGCTAATACGGAAGTAGATGGAGAATATTAGCTGGTCTTAAATCGAAACCTCTTAACCTTTGCCTTTGACGTCCTTCCATTGATACTTCTGGGTCTGCTTGTGTGGTTTTAACCTCTTTCCTCCTTCATTTATTTTGACCTTGACTCATGCCCCCTTTTTACAAAATTTTAGAAAAGCATTCACCGCATGAGACCTTTAATTACCTCTAATCACCTGCTTCGGTGTCGCTCTGCTTCCAGCGAGCATCCAGAGCCCTGGTGGAGTCACCCCGACATCACAGACCTTGCTCCATTGCCAGCAAGTGTTCATAGCCTTGACGGAGATATCTACATGCCCTCTCCTATTGTTCACTCTTTTGATAATATCAATTTTATTTCAGCATGATGCACTGAGTGAGTGGGAGAGGAGGATGTCTGTTTATTTTCTAGGTGAGAGGGTTAAGGTGGATGCTTTGCCAATTCCATCTTCTAGGTGCATGTAGTCTTTTCCAGCTTTCCTTCTTTCCCTTGAGGTATTACCGAGCCACAAAGTATACATTTCTGACATTTCTTTGAAGATGTTCATTTGCTCGGGTTGGATAGAGGATTCCTCAAAGTGACCACAAGTTTTCTAGTGCTTCTGGTGTTTGTAAGTGAGTGATGAGTTAGAAACAGGGTTTTCTACTTTGCGTGAGTTTAAGGCCAACCATCGTTTTTCCGTACATACCTTCAGAAGCACAAAAAACTAGAAAGAAAAGAAACAACAAAAGAAGTATTTCGCAATCGTGAAGATACTCAACAAAGAACATAAAACACACATATTTATTGTTTTATTCATTTTCAATTTTTTTTTTTTTTGTTGATTTTTGGAAGTATTGTTTTAGGGCTTGGCCATTTACTGGGAGGGGATCAGGTTCCCCCCTCAGATTCTACAACCGATAAGTGCTTGCCCTGATCTTCTTAGCCACCTAGAAAGGTCCAAGCCATAGATTTTGAAACTTAGAATGTTTCCCTTTTGGTTCATTTGCTCTGTCCCACTTCAGGACTAAGTCTCCTACTTCAAAGTTATTTTCTTTAGCCTTATGCTTATTGAACCATATTTTCACTATCTGTTGGTGAGATAGGAATTTTAACTTAGCCTTTTATCTCTCTTCTTCCAGCATGAGCAGAGTGTTAATTCTTTGTTGCATGGCCGATGAGGGTTCTTCGTTGGAATCTTGGGCCAGTTGAAGAGATGGAAGATAGAGCCCATTTGGGAGGATGGCTTCTTTCTCGTAGACCAAAAAGTATGGGGAATTTCCTATATCCTCTTTGGGTGTGACCCTATCAGCCCATAGAGAATTATGGATTAGATTATTCCAATTTCTTTGGTTATCTGTAACCATCTTCTTTAATATCCTTACCAGGTTTTTATTAGTTGATTCTGCCACACCGCTTCCCTGGGGATAATAATTTGCAGAGTACATGATTATGATTCCTCTGTCCAGAGAAAACCCCGTCAATAGGGTGGAAGAAAAGTAAGTTGTGTTATCAAAGACCATAACAGAACGGACACCAAACCTTGTAATCAGTTGTTGTTCTATGAATTGGATCACTATCTTCTTGTCTACATGAGTCAGTGGAATGGCCCCTGCCCATTTTGTGAAATAGTCGGTGGAATAAGAATGTACTTGTGCAGTTTTGAAGAGCTAGGTGTAATTTCTCCTATGATATCCAACCCCACTACTCAAAAAGTCCTAGAGACAGTCATTGGTTGGAGTGGGACTACTGCTCTTTTCTCCTTTCCAGTGCTTATTTGACAAGTCTTACAGTTTCTAACGTAAGTGTGAGTGTCTTTGAACAAGGTGGGCCAATAATAGCCGGCTCTCAGAATCTTATGAGTAGTGTTGTTTCCTACAAAATGTCCCCTAGTAGGGCCATCATGGAGTTCTTTCAGCACTTTGTCTATGTCTTCACATTCGAGACATCTTAATAGTACCCCATCATAATTGATCTGAAAGAGCACCAAATTTACAAGGTGATATTGTGCAGATTTTAATCTCAGGGCTCTCCTTTCCCTAGGGTTGAGGTTTTCAGGACAAGCCCTATGATGTAGAAGATAAGTTAAATCCTCATACTAGAAGTCTTGTCCTAGGGAGATGTATTCTACTTCACCACACCATAGTGCCATTTCATTCTCCCATCTGAAATCTTTGTTTACTTGATCCTGGCCTTCAGCTGCAAGCTTGCATAACCCTTGTCCTTTTACTAGTTTGGCAGGTTTTATATCTAGATCAAATTCCTGAACTAATGCCATCCAGTTCCCTCTTCTTTCTCCCATTTCTTGTTGGGTAAACAAGGATCAGACTACAGGGTGTGGCACAATTACTTTAGTGTGATTCTTGAGGATGTAAGACCTGAAATGCTTTACTGCCTTATAAAACACATAGGCATGTTTGTCTATAGAAGGATAATTGAGCTCAGATACTTGAATATTAGTACTTATAAATGACACTAGGGATTCTTTGTTGTCATCATCCTTCTGAGTCAAAACTTCAACTAACGATTGGTTGGAGGTGAAGTATAGAGGGAAAAGTCTCTATTGAAATCGAGACTTCGCAATACTGGGGCCCGGGATATGGCATCTTTGATATTGTTGAAAGAGACTTTTCGCTCATCATCCCACTTAAATTTGGCATCCTTTCGAATCATCTTTTGTAAGGGTTTGATGATTTTTGTGAAGTTGGGGGTGAACTTCCTCACAAAATTGATTTGCCCAAAAAAGGACTGCATAGCTTTCTTGTTATGGGGTAATGGAAGTTGATCTATGGCCTTAATCCTTTCTAGGTCTATGCCAGTCCCTGCTTGAGATATAATATGACCTAACAGCTTACCTTCCTCGACACCGAAGATAGTTTTCTTAGGGTTTAAGGATATAACGTATTTCCTACACCTCTCAAAAGTCTGAGTTAAGTGTTGGATGTGCTCTTCTCTATTCTTCGAATACACTGTTATGTCATCTAGATACATGTTGGCAGCCAATTCACATTTTTCTACTGCCCTGATAAGCTGCCTACACCAGTGTTTTGCAAACCTTAATTTTTCGTCGCAATTCTTAAATAAAACGACACTTTTATTTTTTGTGCTATTTACACACTTACCTTCGTTCTTGTTTTCATGACTGCAAGCGTGAAAACTTGGTTTTCGAAGTCGCATTAAAATCATCACTGAATTGTCGTTATCATTCTTGTCGATATGCCCATTGCATTTACATTTTACTTATCATTATACAGTTGGCAAGACCTTTTTATCTGTACTCATTCGAAATTCTTTGATTGATTATGTAATTTCATTTCATGAGTGATTGAGTTTGTGATGCATTGGTGATTGGATTTACATGTTATTTGATCAATTCACTTGGCACATTGGTTAACATAAAAAAGAATTGGTGTTATGGTTAAACCCTTGGTATAAATCGTTCTATACAACACATGTCACATAGTCAAACCCTTGGTATTGGTTTCGATTCATTTGTTTGGCTTTGAAACTATAACTAGTGCTCGCGCAAATGTTTAATCCACTTACCATTGATTTCATTGGTAGAGTGAATGGCATAATTGTTAACACATATGCATAGTCATTTGAATAGTTATAAGCGTCGGCGGTTGTACTATGGATATGACTGTTGTGCATGGGCCAAACTAGCTCCACCACCTTTGCATGATATGTCATTAATGTCTTTCCCCCTATCCCTGTTTCACCTCTGCTAGTTTTGGGTTAGCCTGTGAGCGTTCTGCCCCTGCGTATGCTATGATTAAAACCCTGGCTCATTCACATTGCTCACCGTGTGCTCCTGTCTATGGCACCGGTGGAGCGAATATAGCCAAATGGTAGTCAAGCCCTGCTATTGTTCGATAACACCCATAAGGATTTAGAGGATAGTGGTTGTCTCAAGTTTGTACAAAGGTTCGAGGGTTTAAATTTGTTTGTTGCACAACAATTCACCCTTACCTTTGATGGGTATATGGCTAAAGTAGGTGACATTTAGCTTGAGTTGAATGAAGAGTTCATAAGCTCTACCACAAGATTGGCAGCCACGGGCCAGAGATGGTTTAAAAACTCTAAAGTCGACGAGGTGCCATGGCCTTTGCTATTCGTATCACGAAAGGTTACATCCTGTGACAAAGCTATGCCTATTTCCACGCTTAAACCCAGGTGGCAAGATCTTTTGATAATGGTTAAACAATTTGTGACCTGTGAGGGTCGGTATGGATTGGTTTTTCTTTATCACCTCCGACTGTTAATGAATTTCATGGGTTATCCATTGAACATGCCATTTTATTTCCATTGTAGTATTTACAAAATGGCTACGAGGTTCAAACCCAAGAAGGTTGATAGCATCTTGTTTCACCATGGCTTAATTAGACTCATCGTCGTTCACCATTTGAACCTTCACGACAATAATTGGCAAGCATTTCTCTCTCAAAATGGCTTTGTTGATTCAGACTATGTCCAAATCGACAAGCCTGTGGTCAGCGAGACTAAGGTCGGGCCACCCGTGCCTTTTCATGCCCTTCTACCCTCTCCCTAACCCTCGGTCTTCCCTGATATCGACCTACCTGACATCATAACAGACAAGGCTGAGGCTGTAAAAAAGCCTGTGAGCAAGAAAGTCAAGGGTAACCCTACTGTCGATGGCAAAGGTAAAAAGAATGCTCGATTGATATCGAGACTTGCCCGGAATAAACCTAAACCTAGTGTTGATCAAAAACCCATAGTCCTCAGTGAAGACTCGGACTCTGATATCAAGTGCTTCCTAGCTAGTGAGTACCCTTATTCCCATGGTCTGTGCTCCAAGCCTCCCTATGACTTTGTTTCTAATTTACCCCCTTGCCTAAAGAACAATCCTAGCTACCCAGAGATCAAGCTACCTAATGAAACCCTCGATGATCTGAAAAAACCCTCAACTATCGTTTCGAAGCCCGAACAGACATCATGTAACCAATGTAATGTGTGACTAGAGTGCTACTATACCGACGTTCGCTTATTACAGTCGAAAATCAAATCATTGGAAAACCAAGTTACAGTGTTGACAAGAGAAAGGGACAATCTTCAAGCTAATGACAAGAAGCAGAAAACCATTGGTTCGATCGTATTTAGGAATGTCGAATCGGCTACAACCTTCGTTAATTACAAACTATCATAATCGAAGCCATTTCATATTGTCCAGGTATGATTTTCAATTTTAATTTCGTTTCAGGAGTGGCTTGAATTAATATAATGAATTGATTTTTGGGTTACGATTAGTTCTGTTCATTATTTGAAATGATTCTTTCTTAGTTTGATTATCAAAAATGGTTATGTTGTGGATCCTGTACAGTAGATTCATTTTACTAAAGTCAAATATGGTTATGATTTTGGTATGTGATTTTGTCGTGCCCAGCTTAGTAGAAGTGATCGATTGGTTTTGACTTGGTGTGGTTCGCTTTAGAAAATTTTTGTTAGTTTGAATTAATGTGATCAATGAAGTTTGCTTTCTCTTGGATTTTGTTTGCATCTGACCTGTACAGGAGATTTTTATGCTAAAATCAGAGCACGACTATGTTTTGATTTGGTATGAGTTCGTTGTGGTTGGATCATATCGGCTCTGTTTTAGTTTTTATGGTTTGATTTTGGAACGATTTTGTGGGCTTGAAATGTTATGATCCTTTAATGTGTCATTATTAATGATTGGTTTAATAAATATGATGTAATCTTTTAAATCAGAAAAACAACTATGTTCAACTTCGATTTGGCAAAAACGACTTTGTTTTGTATGGAATCGATATTCTCATTTGGCCTGTGTCGAAGATCTATTCGCTAAAATCATGGAAACAGTGTTAATTCATAACGATTCTGCCAGCCTCAAACCATTTCGATTCGTTCCTATTTGATTTGATTTGCAAGTGATTAGCATGATCGTTTATATGTTTAATACAGTTATATCATTTTGAAAATGACCCTGTTGGTTTCGTTTGGATACGACAATGATCTTGTGGATAGCTGAAGCAACTATTTTTGTTGATTTCAATTGGTTATTAAAACGATTTCATTACTATTCGGTTATCCAATATGATTTTGTATACCCGAATTGGTGATAACGAATTAAATAGAGTGCATCCATCTCTGTTATCATTTGGTTGAATACGATTTAGTTTGTTCTATTTGCATACAAGTGTCGATTTGAATGATGCTTTTAGCAATCAAATATTTTTATTATAGTTCGAATATGTTTTTTAAGATTCGAATTGATTTTTAATACGATTCTGTGTTTGATTTAGACCAGCTACAGAATCGCAAGATTTTATAGCTAGTCTTTAGAATTAGATTTTTATCAGTTTTATCAACAAAATATCCTCTTAACTTGTCCATTTTTGTCCTCTTTCAGGTACATTCAAATTGCAATAATCAATTGGGCATGCTATGGCAGTCTAGGAGATATTTGTGTGATATAGTTTTTATTTTAGGTTGTTAGTTTAGTCAGACTTGGGATATTTTCCTAGATTTGTGTAAACAGTTTTGATAACTTCCACAAGGATGTTTTACCCTGTGGGAAGTCTTTAAATACTTCTTAGTTTTTTGTAATAAACATCATCATCCTCACTGTGGGAGAACCAGACTATGGATTTATGATTCAGACTGAGACGAAAGTTGATGTCTTGTAACAACTTTCGCTTTCAATATATCAAACTTGTGTTTCAAGTTTTTGCATATCAGTTGGCAATTAATTATCGAATACTTTAGCTATCATAATTCTTTGTATGTTGATGTGATTTGATTTATATGTTGTCTGTATCTGATCTCTCCTATTTTTAAAGTACAACAATTACTTTGTTTTTCGTTAATAAATGACATATTTCTCTTCTTTGTTAATTGAATCATTTTGTATAGATCTTTGCATGCGGATTTATCTAACTGTGAAGATTTGTAAATCATAAGATTGTTGTAATCTTTTATGTCTTGTTTGTTCTGTTATCGAGATTCAAAAGAGCACTGTTGCTTACTGTTTACTAGAGGCTTGCAGAGGATTGATGCAGGTTTCTTCCCATCGAACAACTGAACTGGATTCTTTAGACAGGATAAATTGGAAAGCGTTATCACAGGTTAGCTTATTAGTATAATTTAATTAGTTTAGATAGATATATGTATAGCTTAGTTTTGTAGTTAGAGTTAGTATTTTAGTTGCTTAGTTTATATAGTTAGTTTTTATTCTATTTCTTTATCACAAAACTATAAAATCAAAAAACAGTTTCGTTGTCTTAGGACAGTTTGCAATTGATTTTTTGCAGGTTTTCTTTTAAATCTGTAACTTGTAAATATTGTACATTTGTGATTAAGATTTAATTCTGTTAGTAGTTAGATATTTAATTTTGTAGAGTTGTTATAGTATTAGATAGTAAATTGTATATATAATAGTTTAGATTAGTTTATTAGTTAGTTTTAGTTATTGTTTTTATTTAGATTAGTTTATTAGTTTAGTTTTCATTTGTTTTCTAGGACTTAGATCGGCCAACAGAGCCACTAAACCCGTCAGGGTGGGTTATCCCAAACGGCTTGGGTTATTTAGACAACCCCAGACCGGATCCACTCTTCCAGTTGACGGACGGTCAATTTCGCCCGTCAACAAATGGCGCTAGAAGGAGGGCCTAACGAACAAGCTGGCCTTGTAGGATCCTTTATTTTAAATGTATCCAATTTCCCCCATGGCTCCCCAAATCACTTTTTTGGAACATGCTTTCAACTTCTCGTTACCTGATGTTCCCAACGAGACAGTCTTTCGCTTTTCCAAACTAACCTTTGATGGTGAAGGCAATTTATCTACTAAAGATAACCTTAACAAGTTTTGGTGTAAATGCATCAAACATGACATCTCAAATTTAGGAGTTTTATGCAGACTGATCGCTTTTACTTTTAGAGGTCGAATCAAACATTGGTTTGAATCCTTTCCAGCATGTCACATTTTTTATTGGTTTCAATTTGTAGATGAGTTTCTAGATGCTTTTGAAATTTATGATTT
>JZKD02S2150364.1:1134913-1160340 GCA_000966675.3 Picea glauca
TCACTTTCATCACTCATATGGGAAGAGGACATGTTGCGAGATGATTTTACACAGTTTATTGTTGAAAAGGACGATGCATTATATTTTATGGAGATCAAACGTTCTACATTTCATACTCGTTCTTTGCTTAGCTCAAATCTTAATGTTTATACTTCACATTTTGAAATGATCAATCTTAACGAAGGAAACATTCAACCCAACGATCTAATTGATTACATGAATCCTCCTATGAGGAGTTTCCCATTGATATATTCGTTTCATGAAAGGCATGGTTTACATCCTCATTTTTGTGACAGGATCTTAGGATGGCTTGAATATTCATATATGAAAAAATTTCACAATAAAGACAAAGTTGAACTTGCTTTCTTTTTTCCCAAGCATCTTGGAAGTAGGCTTGACATATTTCTTTTAGATCCTCCATGTGAAGAAATTAATGAACACTTAGAGAATTGTCAGGAGGATGGGGCATTTCAGCCTTGGCTGATAGTTATTCCATTTCCTCATAATATTGACAAGTTTTTCAAACCTACTTACACTCGCCCATGCCAATATGACCCTTATCACGACAAGATTGCGCAATGGCTGGAGGATTCGTACAACAAGAATATCCAATGAAATGGTAAGATCATGCTTACTTTGTTTTTAGATGATTATTATGAAGGTAAGTGTGATATGTTTCTATCATTTGTTGATATATTACCATTCTTATTAGTAATTCTTGATTATGTTTCCGTTGCAGGATTGGAGTTACTCCGATGGCTACATTGGAAACATGACTTCACGTAGTATTCTGATTTGTTTAGTAGTTAGGGTAGGTTTAGGAATAGGTTTTCTTTCAGTTTTATTTCTCACTATTTCTCTTTGTAATAATGAAGTCATGAATGCAAGTGCGCACCACGAGAACCATAATACGGCTATTGTCAAGGAAGTCCCCTTGATCCTTTACTTCTAGTTGAACATTTATTTTCAAAAACGCAGTGTCGTCATGAAAATCTTAAATGGAAAGTAAAGATATAAATAAATCTAAATCAAACCTAAACCAAGGCACCACGAGTAGGAATGCTTTCCCATCAAACAAGATTTTCCTACTTTCTTTCAAGGATTTGCTGCATGAGGTTTTCAGATGCACCTTCTGTACATATTTTTTTTTGTTTTTTTTTGTGTGGATTTATTTGCTTTCAAATCTTTCTTCTCTGGCGTGTTTTGATTTATCCCATATGCTTATCTGTTTTGGTTTTGGAAATACACATACCTGAATTTTTTGAACTGTTCAGACAAGGAAAACAGAAAATTCCTTCACTGGAATGACTGCTGAAAAATTGTCTAAACATCAATATACTTCTGAAATTTACATCTGTGTTGGCAAAAGTTTGTCATTTGAAAGAAGTTAACTGATTTCAATCTCTAACATAATCTTGTTGCGATCATCTATTATCTTCTTACCCTATCCTTATTCCTTAAGGGAATGACTCAGAAGATGTCTCCCTACCTTAGAAAGTTGCTTCTGTAAATGAAACATCTCTGGATCTTAATAAAGGACAGTTCTAAAAAATTCTGCTGAGGTCTGAAAAAATATGTTAAGATATCATAATTTTTTGCTTGTAAACCCACCGAGATGTTGAACAGGTCTGCTAGCAGCGGGTAAATGCATGCATGATGCCAATACAACTTCGTCGGGGTACTGAATAGACCCATTGGCAGCGAAGCAATGTCAGGTATATGAAAATTTGCAAATAAGAAACTTATTAATGTCCTTTATTCTGATCTAGAACTTCTTGGCAGGATACGGATGTCAGAGTGAGTTAAATGGCAACCCTGTTGAGGCTATAGACGCCTACTGGCAGCAGTGGCTCTGTCAACAGTATTGGGGATTTTATCTTTAATATCGCAACTCGCTTGTCTTGAGATTGTTATCAGTTTTCATCCTTTAAACACTGCTGGAATATTTAGTTAATGATGATGTTTACACGATTTTTTGGTCATTATTTTTGAGTTAGAATTTTTCTCGTTATCCTAATCTGAGTTAGACCATGGTATAAATCGTTCTATACAACACATGTCACATAGGCAAACCCTTGGTATTAGTTTCGATTCATTTGTTTGGCTTTGAAACTATAACTATTGCTCGCACAAATGTTTAATCCACTTACCATTGATTTCATTGGTCGAGCGAATGGCATAATTGTTAACACATATGCATAGTCATTTGAATAGTTATAAGCATCGATGGTTGTACTCTAGATATGACTATTGTGCATGGGCCAAAATAGCTCCACCACCTTCACACGATATGTCATTAATGTCTTTCCCCCTATCCCTGTTTCAACTTTGCTAGTTTCGGGTTAGCCTGTGAGCATTCTGCCCCTGCGTATTCTGTGATTCAAACCCTGGCTTGTTCACATTGCTCACCGTGTGTTCCTGTCTATGGCACCGGTGGTGCAAATAGAGCCAAATGGTAGTCAAGCCTTGCTACTGTTCGATAACGCCCGTAAGGATTTAGAGGATAGTGGTTGGCTCACGTTTGTACAGAGGTTCGAGGGTTTGAATCTGTTTGTTGCACAACAATTCACCCTTACCTTTGATGGGTGTAGGGCTAAAGTAGGTGACATTCAGCTTGAGTTGAATGAAGAGTTCATAAGCTCTTCCACAGGATTGGCAGCCATGGGCCAGCGATGGTTTAAAAACTCTAAAGTCGACGAGGTTCCATTGCCTTTGCTATTCATATCATGAAAAGTTACATCCTGTGACAAAGGTATGCCTATTTCCATACTTAAACCCAGGTGGCATGAACTTTTGATAATGGTTAAACAATTTGTGACCTGTGAGGGTCGGTATGGATTGGTTTTTCTTTATCACCTCCGACTGTTAATGAATTTCATGAGTTATCCATTGAACATGCCATTTTATTTCCAGCGTAGTCTTTACAAAATGGCTAAGAGGTTCAAATGCGAGAAGGTCGATAGCAGCTTGTTTCACCATGGCTTAATTAGACTCATCGTCATTCACCATTTGAACCTTCACGATGATAATTGGTAGGTTTTTCTCTCTCAAAATGGCTTTGTTGATTCAGAGTCTATCCAAATCGACAAGCCTGTGGTCAGCGAGACTAAGGTCGGGCCACCCGTGCCTTTTCATGCCCTTCTACCCTCTCCCAAACCCTCGGTCTGCCCTGATATTGACCTACCCGACATCATAACAGACAAGGCTGAGGCTGTGAAAACGCCTGTGAGCAAGAAAGTCAAGGGTAACCCTACTGTCGACGACAAAGGTAAAAAGAATGCTCGATTGATATCGAGACTTGCCCAAAATAAACCTAAACCTAGTGTTGATCAAAAGCCCATAGTCCTCAGCGAAGACTCAGACTCTGATATAGAGTGCTTCCTAGCTAGTGAGTACCCTTATTCCCATGGTCTATGCTCTGAGCCGCCCTATGACTGTTTCTAATTTACCCCCTTGCCTAAAGAACAATCCTAGCTACCCAAGGATCAAGCTACCTAATGAAACACTTGGTGATCTGAGAAAACCCTCGACTGTCGTTTCGAAGCATGAACATACATCATGTAACCAATGTAATGTTTGGATGGAGCGCTACTATACCGACGTTCCCTTATTACAGTCGAAAATCAAATCATTAGAAAACCAAGTTACAGTGTTGACAAGAGAAAGGGACAAGCTTCAAGCTAATGACAAGAAGCAGAAAACCACTGGTTCGATCGTATTTAGGAATGTCGAATCGGCTACAGCCTTCGTCAATTCCAAAATATCATAATCGAAGCCATTTCATATTGTCCAGGTATGATTTTCAATTTTAATTTCGTTTCAGGAGTGGCTTGAATTAATATAATGAATTGATTTTTGGGTTATGGTTAGTTCTGTTCATTATTTGAAATGATTCTTTCTTAGTTTGATTATCAAAAACGGTTATGTTGTGGATCCTGTACAGTAGATTCATTTTACTAAAGTCGAATATGTTTATGATTTTGGTATGCGATTTTGTCGTGCCCAGCTTAGTAGAAGCGATTGATTGGTTTTGACTTGGTGTGGTTCTCTTTAGAAAATTTCTGTTAGTTTGAATTAATGTGATCAATGAAGTTTGCTTTCGCTTGGATTTTGTTTGCATCTGACCTGTACAGGAAATTTTTATTCTAAAATCAGAGCACGACTATGTTTTGATTTGGTATGAGTTCATTGTGGTTGGATCATATCGGCTCTGATTTAGTTTTTATGGTTTGATTTTGAAACAATTTCATGGGCTTGAATTGTTATGATCCTTTAATGCGTCATTATTAATGATTGGTTTAATAAATATGATGTAATCTTTTAAATCAGGAAAACAACTCTGTTCGACTTTGATTTAGCAAAAACGACTCTGTTTTGTATGGAATTGATATTCTCATTTGGCCTGTGTCGAAGATCTATTCGCTAAAATCATGGAAACGGTGTTAATTCATAACGATTCTTCCAGCCTCAAACCGTTTCGATTCGTTCCTATTTGATTTGATTTGCAAGTGATTAGCATGATCGTTTATATGTTTAATATAGTTATATCATTTTGAAAATGACCCTGTTGGTTTCGTTTGGATACGACAGTGATCTTGTGGATAGTTGAAGCAACTATTTGTGTTGATTTCAATTAGTTATTAAAACGATTTCATTACTGTTCGGTTATCCAATACGATTCTGTATACCTGGATTGGTGATAACGAATTAAACAGAGTGCATCCATCTATGTTATCATTTGGTTGAATACGATTTAGTTTGTTCTATTTGCATACAAGTGTCGATTTGAATGATGCTTTTAGCAATCAAATATTTTTATTATAGTTTGAATATGTTTTTTAAGATTCGAAATGATTTTTAATACGATTCTGTGTTTGATTTAGACGAGCTATAGAATCGCAAGATTCTGTAGATAGTCTTTAGAATTAGATTTTTATCAGTTTTATCAACAAAATATCCTCTTAACTTGTCCATTTTTTCCCTCTTTCAGGTACATTCGAATTGCAATAATCAATTGGGCATGCTATGGCAATCTAGGAGATATTTGTGTGATATAGTTTTTATTTTAGGTTGTTAGTTTAGTCAGACTTGGCATATTTTCCCAGATTTGTGTAAACAGTTTTGATAACTTCCACAAGGATGTTTTACCATGTGGGAAGTCTTTAAATACTTCTTATTTTTTGTAATAAACATCATCATCCTTACTGTGGGAGAACCAGAATAAGGATTTATGATTCAGACTGAGACGGAAGTTGATGTCTTGTAATAGCTTTCGCTTTCAATATATCAAACTTTTGTTTCAAGTTTTTGCATATCAGTTGGCAATTAATTATCGACTACTTTAGCTATCATAATTCTTTGTATGCTGATGTGATTTGATTTATATGCTATCTGTATCTGATCTCTCCTATTTTTAAAGCACAACAATTACTTTGTTTCAGTTAATAAATGACAGATTTCTCTTCTTTGTTAATTGAATCATTTTGTATAGATCTTTACATGTAGATTTATCTAACTGTGAAGATTTGTAAATCATAAGATTGTTGTAATCTTTTATGTCTTGTTTGTTCTATTATTGAGATTCAAAAGAGCACTGTTGCTTACTGTTTACTAGAGTCTTGCAGAGGATTGATGTGGGTTTCTTCCCATCGAACAGCTGAACTGGATTCTTTACACAGGACAAATTGGAAAGCGTTATCACAGGTTAGCTTATTAGTATAATTTAATTAGTTTAGATAGATATATGTATAGTTTAGATTTGTAGTTAGAGTTAGTATTTTAGTTTCTTAGTTTAGATAGTTAGTTTTTATTCTATCTCTTTATCACAAAACTATAAAATCAAAAAACAGTTTCGTTGTCTTAGGACAGTTTGCAATTGATTTTTTGCAAGTTTTCTTTTAAATCTGTAACTTGTAAATATTGTACATTTGTGATTAAGATTTAATTCTGTTAGTAGTTAGATATTTAATTTTGTAGAGTTATTATAGTATTAGATAGTAAATTGTATATATAATAGTTTAGATTAGTTTATTAGTTAGTTTTAGTTATTGTTTTTATTTAGATTAGTTTATTAGTTTAGTTTTCATTTGTTTTCTAGGACTTAGATCGGCCAACGGAGCCGCTAAACTTGTCAGGGTGGGTTATCCCAAACGGCTTGGGTTATTTAGACAACCTCGGACCGGATCCACTCTTCCAGTTGACGGATGGTCAATTTCGCTCGTCAACAATACACTACCACACATTTATTGATTAGTCCACGGAAATCTATGTCCATTGCCCTTTGGAAGGTCGCTCCTACGTTAATTAACCCAAAAGGCATATGCTTATATGCGAACCTTCCCCATTTGGTTCGAAAGGTGGATTTTAAACGATCTTCCTCTGAAGCCAGTACTTGGTTGTAACCTAAGAAACCGTCTAGTAGAGAGAAGATCTTCGAGCTAGACTTGGTCTGCAAGAGTTTTTCCATCGACGAGACTGGGTAATTGTCTTTTTCAAAAGCTCTGTTGAGGTTCCTAAAATATACGCATAAGTGGATTTCTCTCAACTTTTTCCTCACTGGAACAAGATTCGCTACCCAGGCGGAATGCCTAACCTAGAAAATGATCTTGGCATATAAACGCTTCTTTAGATCCTGATACATGAGAGGTTCCAGGGATGGGTGATACTTCCGAAGCTTCTGTTGGAAAGGTTTCACTCTGGGTTTTAACAGTATGGTGTGTTGAATGATGCAGTTATCATACGTTTTTAAATCCTTATAGGACCACGTGAAGACATCCTGGTATTTTCTGAATAATTTGAGGTAGGATTTCCTCTCTTCCTTAGATACAGTCTTGCCAAAATTCACATTCTTTGGGTTTTCTGGGGTCCCAACATTTATAGTTTCATGCAGGGGACAAGAGCTACCAGTCTTCGCATTTTTAGGTCCCTTAAATTGCTCTTTCAGATCAAACAAATTTTCTATATTAGCTATCCCTTTCGGGATTGTGTGAGCCTTTGATTTATCCATAGGTTTTCCTATCCAAGGATCGGTTTCTGTTGATTTCTCTTGGAATAATTCATCATCAATAGCGAGATATTTGAAATTGTCTTGGTTGGTTAAGAATTTTATGATCTATTCATCTCCTTCAAAGACTTTCCAATTGGAAATGTTATTAGGTACCAATGGTTTGTAGAGAGGCTCCATAGTGAATCAAGAGGCTTCATAATATTCTAAAGGCGATAGCCCAGAAGCGGTTGTGTCCAAGGAGTCAACAAGAATATTTTTTTCTCTAGGGATTGTAGTGATATTGAAAGCCTCAAAGTGCTATATTAACCTATGTACCTCCTACTGATAGTTCTTCAGGTGAGTAGAATTGTAGTGTATAGTATTTCTTACTTGTCTAACAATAATTTCAGAGTCTCCAAAAACTTTCAATTCTTTGACATCCAAATCTATGGCTTTCTTTAATCCTTGTACTAGAGCTTCATACTTGACAGTGTTGTTAGTACATTCGAATTCTAGTTTACATGACAAGAAATGACATTTACCTTTATGATCGATGAGGATGCACCCTGCTCCTGACCCTTATTGTGATTTAGATCCATCAAAATAGAGGGTCCATATTTGTGAATGACAATCACTCCTTTCTTTTCCCTTATTAATTTCTTGCTCTCCGATCGTTTTCCTGCAATCTCTAACGCAGGGTTTTGACAGAAGAGGGTGTCCCTTGTCGGTATCGGTGATTTCTCTTGAAAAACTATTTCAAATTTTTGGGTAAGGGGAACATCGTTCAAGGTAGGATCAAAGTTCTCGAAGTAGGATTTGCAGGATTAATTTCCTAGTATGGGGAAATCTGTGCATGAGGTTTCGTTCGAGGTTTCTAGATCAGTGACCATATGTTTTAGATATCTCTCCCTATCGATTATGATCATGTTCTTGTATCCCTTCAATGGTAGCCAGAGGTGTGCCCAGTCTGTATTGAAGTATCCGTTTATCTTTTCAGACCAATCTCGACTCAGTAATAGCCCATATGCCTATGGGATATATACTACAATAATGTTTATCACTTGCACAAACGTGGGGTGTGTCGAAATTATGATCATCACATTCTTGAGGTCTCCTATGACCTTGACCTAGGTTCTGTCTAGTTGTATGACATGTTTGTCACTCTTGAGAGGAACGACATTTAATTTTTTGCAAACAGACAAGGGTGTGACATTGGAAGATGCTCCAAAATCTACCAAACAGTTGTGAAGGTTTCTATTGAATACTTCCAACGTTAAGAGGAATGGTGGGACAAATTTTTTTTCCTTTCTATCTCCCGAACATGTGTTAACGGTTGGTTTGCCTGCCAGATCTGTGGGAGACAGATTTATTTCTAGAACATTACCTGCCATTGGGTTTTCCACAAAGTTCAAAGCATGTAACATAAATTCCTTCTGTTGAGGGATCCTGCATATGTCCATAACTGAAATATTAGCCTTTAGCTTCTTCAAATATTCAACTATGTTGTAATCTAGTTTGGGTGATTCCTAGGTATGAATGTTTATAGGTTTTTTACTGGGATTGAAAGATGCTTTCAGGCGATCGGGGGTTAACTTACTTCTCGAGGCCTTAGTGGCGTCGACATATTTCGAGACAGATGGACCTTTACTACGCATTTGTATCACTGAAACTTCTGCGGCTTGTCCCCGAGACTCAAACAGATCACCAGAATTCATGATCAGGTCGGGATCCCATATCAACATGGTTGTATCTCATGGTGGGTCAATCTCTTCCTAGTCAACAATATTCATAACCAAACTGTTAGGTTGTTCGGTCAGGGAGACTTTGTCTAGAAACCGATTGGCCATCAAATTCATGGCATGTACCCATTGAGGGAAATCTCTTTTGGAGTGGTTTTCCTGATGATAAGTACATAAAGAATCAGACACGACATTCCCTAGATCAATATTAAGTTGGTTGGGGGAGGTTCAATTGCTTTGAAAGGCAATTTTCTTTTAAAGAAAGGCTTATAGGGCCTTTGGCCTTGGTTTCCCTCTCTTGCGCTTCTCTTCATGTACATGATCTCATTTGATAATTTCTTAACCATGTGTTGTAGGTCTTCTATATCTCTATTACCCTTGTCGGGAGTTTGTTCAGTCAGTTTCCCCGACGATCTAGTCAAAAGGAGTCCTCTCCTCGGAGGGGGAGGGGTTTCTTTTTTCACTAGAGAGGCCTAACCTTATTTACATGCTTTCATTTGGAATTCTATTGTCTTGGCCTCTTCAAAATTTCCCACCAGGGTTTGCTTAGTGGCTCTTTTTACAAACATAGAAATAGAAGACAAGAGTGTGTTGGCATAAACCTCGATTTTTAACCCTTAAGTTGGTTTTTTCATGGGATGGAATTTGTTTAAGATGGTTGTGAATCTTTGATTGAAATATTTGACCCTCTCTTTTGGACTCATGGTCGCTTCGAACAACTCAGCCATCATAGTTCCCATAGTAGTTTCTTCTGCAAATTAATCTAGAAAATATTTCTGGAACTTAGTCCAACTGGCTATAGATCCTACTGGAAAATTAAAATACCACGTGGAAGATGATTTTTCAAACGTGTAGGGGAAAAGTCTGCAGAATAAGTCTTCATGTTAAATGTTCATAAGTCTGATCATGAGTATGAACTTCTTAATATGATATTCAGGTAAACCTAAAGTTTCGGGGTCGTACTTGGGAAGCAGCTTCTCCGGGTGCCGGGGAAGATTATGTACTCATGCAGGAACAACCACAGCATCTCCAACCAACAAAGGATGGTTGTTCTAAAGTGGGTTTTCTCTTTCCTCCTCATGGTCATTATCATCTTCCATATCTTCAAAATCTGAGTTGAACTCCTCTTCTTTCGAAAAGTCTTCAGGCTCAGAGACGTCGTCGACAGGCGTTTCGGGGATAAGATTCAAAGGGTGTTTGATTTCGGTGATCGCAAAGTCTATCAAGTATTCTACTGTGTGTATGAAAACTTCGTCAGGATTATTGACCATCGGTCTTCTTATTTGTTTTCTTCGAGGAAGTATCAAGGTTAAGGGAAATACACTGATCTGTCAGGTGTAGGATCTTGTAAGTCTTCTAAACTGAGTTAATTCCTCGTGAGGAAGAGCGTAAGGTATTTTGGGAAATAATTGTTCTTCCTACGGCTGGGGTGAGTTATCCATTTTGGGAATACTCAGCGTGTGTGGGATGTCTTGTGAAGGACTAGCCATGCATGTGGGTTGTTACGAATCTATGGCTATTTGAAATGATAGATAAAATATATATTCAGCCATTCATTCCCAGACCCTTCTTCTAGCGCCAGTTCTGTTGATGGGTCTTAAATCCCTTAACTCAACAGTAGGAACCAAATCTTCCAGTGAGGCCCAATTAGAATCCACAGTGTTTGAAGATGGAATGGTCCTCCGGATCTTGCGATCCAGCCAATTTATCGATGGGCTTTGTGTTTTCTTGTGAAGGCTCTTCCTTCAGTTGGGACTGTTCTCTTCTATATTTTCTCTTGGGTGGGGTTGGTATGAGAGATGCAAGCTAGTATAAACCAACTTGACAACTAACAATATTAAGTTTTAACTACTGGGGAAGAGGTTGAGCTTGGGATAACCCATTGCTCAACATGCAGACAATGACTCTATACCACAGGCCTAGTACTAATACATTAACCATGTGAGCATCCAATTACTGTATGAGAAACTAATTATCAGAAAGAAAGCACATATGTAATAAGATAATGGCAAGAAAAATAATTCATCTACCATAACCATTCATCACATAATAACACAACTATTTATCTTCATCTTTAAAGAAATGAACATCAAAACATTGCACCAGATAACTTGACAAAAAAATTAATTGCTCTTACTCATTACTGCATCATTCATGAAATAGGATAGGAAGTAGTTCTTCTCCAAGTTCAATCACATGCATTTGATGAAACATAAAGACTTCTCAATTCATAGCAGTCTCAAAATAATTCTTAACAACCAAAAAGAAAGAGTTCTTACAACAACCATCAACCCTTGACTAATTGGTCAATGTCCTTATTTATAATATAAAATTTTAACTGAAATTAATGGCTAAGTGCAATTTAAACAAAACAAAAATTGCCATGTGGCGTTATCTTCTAACAGTTTCTTTAACATTCGACCCAAGATATTTCTTAGAAAGCATGACTTCTCTCATATTCAGACCAGCTGATAAATAGTTCTTCACATGTTTGGGCCCATGGAAATCTGTGTTGTTCCATTTGAGCCGCATATATTCCCCTTATGTCCACTACATGTGCCAGGTACTTTACTAAACTAGAGTTCAACTATTGTCGCATGGTTCGGGCTCTGATCAGATGTTCTGCGAATTGTTGCACTTGCCTTGGCCTCACATTGGTTATCTTTGCAAACTCTCTGGTCCATAGCTAGTCTTTTTCGACATACAACTTGACCACGTCGCTTAGGTCAATAAATTTATTGGGGGTGTGAAACTCGGGGAGCCTGACATCCTTCATTACTTTATTAATTTTTCCCTGGTGCTTCTTACATATGGTACATTTCTCTTGGATTTCTCGGTATGGGTCCCGAGACATCTTACCCCAGTATTTGGCTGATATCTTCATGCGATTAAGACTACTTTTCCCTACCATTTGAATGTCATGTTCTTCCTTCTCCCGGCCCTGTTGGACTACCTCAATATACTCGAGTCTTTCTAATGCTTGTTGCACCCTTTCATGCCATCATTCCATCTCCTTGCATGTCATGAGTGCCATGAGAGTGTCCTCCTGGAACTCAGCTACGTTCACAGTTAATAAGTGTCTTTCCTTCTTGAACTCATTGTAGACTCCTTCGAACTCACTTTTCAGATACACAGTGGTTTACGTGGCACCTTTATAGTATTCGGCCATATGGCACAAGTGTTCAAGCTGCTTTAGGCTGGCGGCCAGTTCCTTTTCGTCTCTCCTGACTCTATCCAATGTGTCATCCAAGAGGGCCTTTCCTACACAGATCATTTCAGACGTCCGGGCATCTTCTATGTTGATCAAGTTTTCCTCTGTAGTAACCATGATGGAGTGATTCAATGTGATCCCTCTTTTATTTCTAGTCCTTTGAACAATGGACTTTCTCTTTTGATCATAGGATATCACATAGATATCTGCTACCTCATCTACTGGCTCTAGTATCTGTTGATCGCCCCATGTGAGCTTGTTTCCTAGGCTACCAATGGTGTATATTTGTTCAAGATTAGGCTCTTGAACTTCCTCATTGTGCCTCATGGGTCCAACCTCTACTTGTCACTCATCGAAGATTTGAGTATTGGGAAGAATAGAGGTGTTGGGTACAGACTCGTTACTTACTTGTTCCTTGGCTACAGAACCGCTGATTTCCTTTTGCGGGGATTCTTTCTTTGTTTCCTCTGGTTCAGGCTCGTCATTCGGATCCGCTTCAGTTTTTGATTCATTGGGTTATTTTGTGTCGAGGATGCTTTCGGACTATATTTCCTTTTTCGATACCTCCTTGTCTCAAACTTTGGGCTCAGGGGAAGAATTTTTCTCAGGACCTTCTTCCTCTTGGACATGCACAGGGGTGTCGTGAGATGGCTCTGGGCTCTCGTCATCACTATATATATGTATAAGTTTTCTTAGGGGATTAGGATCTTGTATTTCTATCGAAAATCACCCTGTCTCTGGTTGATTTGTCCCTCCCATCAGGGAATTGACCGACGATGTTGTGGATTCAGGATTGCCTAACCCGTTGGTGTTACCAAGATTTATGGAATCGGGGTCGCTTGGCTCCGTTGGGCCACCTTCTTGGATACCACTTGGAAGTGCAGGTGTTATGATAAGGTACAGATCATCTTGCATCCTCTTCATTAGCAGTTGGCTTTGCTGGTACAAAGGTTCACCCATCCCTTGTGCAACTTGAATTTCAGGGAAATCCTTGATTTGTACTGGGGACCCCTGATAAAATCTTGTCGCTTCGATGCCTTTTTGGGGATCGCCTATTGCTTCGCTCGATTCAGATGATACCATTCCTTCCTGGGTCCTGAGAATTTCTTGAGTTGTCTTCTCCAAAGACGTCACTTGTTCTTCCCAACTCATATCTTTGAACCTGGTTGTTTAAGGATCAGCCCTCCTTGCCGCCACCTCATTCCATTCTTGAGCATTTTTGGTGAAAATTTAATCTTATAACCGGTCATGGGCATAAGGCCAACAAGATGATACCTGTGATGCATGTTGTAGGACAAATCCCTTGGGATCGTGTTTGAAAAATCGGCCATTTTGGAACCGGAATTATAATTGACTTATCCCTTCTTGCTTAGCATGCACAGTGTCTTTGACCATGTACAAGCCAATATGAAACCCATATGGTATGAAGGCCTGCTTCTTGTCCTTTACTCAAGTGGCATTGTATCCTTATAGAATGGTCTAATAGCAAATTCCGCCTAACACTAGTCGATCAGGAACATATATGGGTAACAAATGGGGTGTCGATGTGGTGCAGAAAACCTTGATGTAGGTCTTGTGCTCATCTAGATACCAGTGACCCACTTTTCATATAACCTTTTTTTCTTCATCTAACAGCCTAGGGCACTCTTTCCTAAACAATAAAAAATAAATTTGTGCAATAAGCGGGTCACAGATAAGAGCATAGGATGTTTTATACATATTTTCCCATAAGATGTTGAAGTATACATGGACTGGGAGCTCTGAGGAGTGCCAGTTTAGGTTCATTCCAGAGAAAACATTCCTGGCATAGATGATGTCAAGTAGATACAAGGCCATGTAGAAGGAGGGGGTTTCTCCGTCTTTCGGTGTCTGGGCTTATCTTATGCAAGTGCTCAGCTGTTTTGAGATGATCGCACCCCAATTGAAGCTCGTGATTGAAATGGCCACCGTAAAATCTATAGGCATCCAAGCCTCTGAAAATCGGGAGAAATATTTCTCCCCATGCAAACTGTAGAGAAGAGCCATGAGATATATGTATGGTTCCCTTAGATTGGTCGTCAGATACCAGCCGATAGTTCGGTTCATGAATTTTTTATCTTCCCTCCACCATGACGCCATGATTTTGCTGGTATCATGTGCTACATAGAAAATCTCAGCTTTTCTTCCATCTCCTTCAGCTTGTAGTAACTTTGAACCTCCGATGGCAAGAAAACGTTGACACATCCACCATTATCGTCATTTATCAAACATTTTTGTGCATCAGTGTGGTCAATGAGCCACTTTAGGAGCCTAATGCAAGGAAACATTAGATTTCGGCTAGTATCTTCCTGACAAAAACTTCTGACACCGATGACATCGGGGACAGTGATAGAGGAAAGTTCAAGTGCGCAGCTTCTTGGTGGGTTATCATCTTTGTAACCTTTCATCACTGAAAATGTTTTGGGAGTCGAAAGTCGACTATACCATTTCTCTCCTTGCGTGGTGCTTACTCTTTTTGTTTTCCTGCCGAAGCCGAACGGATCGGTCTTCGACGATATTCCTGTTAGAGCTCATTCGAAGAAAAGAGAGACTTTCATCCACCAACGCCGATGAAGATCAGTGCTCGGCTATTTTGAACTTCTCAAGCGATTTTTGTCACCTTTAACCTTTACCGATGCCGAACTTCCTAAGCGTGCTGGGGAAATCTTTAGATTGTCGATTCCTTAAGTAGTTGTTAAGTCCCATTTAAATTTATGATGATTATTTTTGTATGTTCAATAAGACTTTAATAAATTCAAACATGAAACATAAAAGATAAGCGCAGACATCAGTTTCATACTGAAGTGAAAACAGACAGTGCAAAGGATCAAGTGGTACCCAAAAAGTAGAAATGGACATAGACTTTTTAGGGTGTGTTGAGTGTTCAACACTGCCTCCACAAGAACCTGTTTAGAAGAAAAAATGATGCATTAATGCATTTGGTCGTGCCTCAACCACTTCTAGTTTGAAGTGTACCATGAAAAGACCACAAGGTCGACCCGAAATCTTTCCTTGGGGATAGTAAAAGAATGGGAAGCACCCTAAAATTCCTCTAAATCACACTATTGTTATAAAACCAGGATCGCGGAGCAACAAAATAAAAAAAATGTGGAAATAAAACATAGAATATACACAATACAATAGAGACACAAATATACATGGTTCACCCAATGTGGGCTATGTACACTAGGGAAATTGTCAGGTCCTTCTTTTTTATTATCCAGCAAATGAAGGGATACAACCTACAACACACTCGATGTAACTTCCTCTTCTTTCTCTCATAGTCTCCTCTCTCAGAATACAATATTCACAATGATTCATAGACGCAATAAATTTCCCTCATAAAAGAGGGTTTCCTTCTAGGGAAAAAAACCCTAACATAACTTCTACCGTCAGATATGCGACCTTATAATGAACGGTCCATATTTACTATGAAATTACAATATACATTTACAAGGCATTTTTTCCTTCGGGGGCTTCTCCCCCTAAACCCCCATCGGGGAACACTATCCCTTGAACCCCCTCTAGGGGCCCGCTTGTCCCGAGAACCGGCAATCCCCCCCTGCAATTCCCCCGCGTGGAGGGGTGTATAGTATTTTGGGGTGTGCAGTCTTCATGGGGTATAAACACAGCTAAAAACAAAGACCTATGAAACAGGAAGATAACCAGGCTCCAAAACCAACAACTATGAGCAAGCTAATAAAAATCTTGCGTTGGTCCTATAAATACATGACCAAGGTGTGCAAGGAAAGAGACGAATTTTGATTATTTTTATGTTGTTCAATTTGTCTTAGAGAATCCATATTTCTCCTAGAACTCTTTGAGCATTCATAGAAAGTGTTGAACCTTCTCCTCTTCAGAATTTCAACAATCAAGTCTTCATCATTATATTTCCATTTTTAGACATTTTTAGAAGAGAGAAAGATTTGTATTTGGGGGACTCAAGAGCCCTCCCAAGGAGGAAGAGGAGACTCTTAAGTCCCACTTTTCTCCTAGGTGTTATCAATATGAAGACCACTTTCCATTGGTAGCCATCCCTTTGTCTTATTTCAAATTTTTTTTGATGTTATATGCATTCTTAGTTTAGTTTTTATACCTTTGTTGTTTATTTCTTGTTTTCTATTTAGTTGAGCCGATTATCAACTAACAAACTATTGTGTTTTCTTGTTGGCCTAACTAGATAGTCAAGGGACCTCTTTTTGCTCACCCAAGTGGAAAACAAAACCCAAAATATTGATAACCATACTCGAGATAAGGATCCAATTCCTCCCGAATTAGGATATTAAATATTTCATTCTCACTTTCTGGTGTTTGCAGGGTCCAAATTCGACCTAGCATACCCTTCAAACACTACAATTTAGCCTTGAATTCATAGAACTCATTTCTAATTTTTGGCCCACCATTTCTCTATGTGTGTGTGGGTATAAGGTAAATATATGTGTGGTCCATGTGAAAATGTGCATTGACCCATCTATCCATTCGAACAAACCACTCCCTCTGTGCCACTGTCTGCAGAAAAAGCCACACAAAATATTTTTTCCACTTGATTGTAAGGGATTTTGAAGATGGTTTCTCCAATTAGCTTATATTTATTTTATGCACTTTGTAAAAGCCACAAAAATTATTCTTGGTATTCATTATTGCATAGATACTTAGTCACACATAGACATCTAGGGGGATTAAAATGAGCCATAACATCTTTTATTTCCTTGGTTTTCACATGGATGGCTTAAGTTTAGCATTTGAATTCCAAACATTGAAATGTTTACTTTTGCAAATCATCACATTAAATCGGGACTAGAAAAATATTTCGACAATCTTGGACTATGCTCTTTCCATGCACCCTTGTGTGACCTTGGAAATAAAAAAAAACTATATTACTTAAATAAAACTTCATCTCCCTTTAAAATCATTCATTTTAGGAGACACCAATGCCTCTTAGTTTTCTTGTTAAAACATAATCTAAAAGATTTGTAAGGGCCCATTTATTCCCACATGTGCACAATCCTAGGATAGTTTCAATTGTTTAGAGAAAACGACCAAGGAAGTTTAAAGGATTTGTAAGGGTCCATACATTCCCACATGTCTACAATATAGGAATAGTTTCAAAGATTTCTTATATTATAGAACATTGTAGGGAGATTAAAGCTCAAGAGTAAGGACCCACATGTCCACCGTGCTAGTTACCTAGGTATTTTTCCATTTTTGCAAGGATGTTTTGTGAAATTTTGTAAGTTAGAAGTAAGAAAGATTCATAAAGGACTAAGTGATTTCCACACGTTAAAAATTTTCTCACTAACTTATTGAAAATCATTACACACTTTCACTTCTTGCACACAACATCACCACATACTCAAAAGTTTGTTATTAAATAATTGAAACAATAATATGCTCTTCTCCCCGTGCCCATAAGTGATCTGGGAGGATTAGAAGGGATTCATTTGTTTAGTAAAAATATTTTTTTCACCCGATTTTTAATCAACGAGGTTGGACCATGACCCCAACCTCATATCCCACTTTCACATCCTAAAAGTAACCATTAATCAAAAAATATTTAACCTCCACAGGAAGAACACAAAATAAAATTGTAGTCTAAGTTATGATTTTGGGGATAGGCGTCCAAATAACTCCTTGTTATCCTTTTTCTCATTAAAACTTAGAAAGTTGCGAAATAGGGTACCAAAATCCACCCAATCAAGCATTCCTACACCATAAGGCAGGGAGACACCCATGAAGGGTCAAAGGATGCGGTCCAATTGTTCTGTGCATGCCTCCTTATGTTAGGGACCTAACCTCCCTAACCCCTCATGTAGGAAGAATAATGTATTTTCCATGTAATAAAGGACAATATTAATAAGGCCTAGTAATAAGGAAGAATACGTCAAATGTAAGAAGACCTAATAGAAGATTCTGCTTCTAGAATATTTTCCTCTAGATTGTTCTTGTGGTAGATATATTTAGTATAAATAAGAGTCAAGGGAATGAGATGCTTTGACTGGAGAATTATTGTAATAGAGATCTTCTATGTTGGAGTTTTCCCCATAGAAGAGGCAAGTGAACATTGTTTCCTTGAAATAAAGGTATTATTGTGGTGTTGTGGTTCCATATAATTTGTTGTTTTGTTGTTATTATCTACAGTATTTTCATTTTATGTTGATATTCTGCTATTATTCTCTATAGTATTTCTCTTTTCTACTATTATAATAGATCTGGTACCTAATGCGTTGGGTCACCCAACCCTTGGAAAGAATCCATCTTGTGACCCATTTATGAGGCCGAAAATATGAATGACGTGCTTGATCAAGGTAGCTTAGTGGCCAATTCTAGGTTTTATTTACCCTGGTGGAAATTGTGGGCTGCAATCATACCTTAGTCAGATTTTGAATGATTGTTGGGAAATATCGCCATCTCTTTCAGGATATGCCCCCTTCACCCCTCATTATAACTGATTATTCATACTTTGACTAGCTCCTCTTCTGGTGGATTCATGCCCCATTGTTGAGTTCTTTTGGAAGTCCTGATACTTTTTGAGGGGAAGGGCGATAGGTCTGTTAGGACACATGAATTTTATTTAATTCCCCCACACATAAAAAACCATCGAACATCTTACACTATTACTTACTTTATGTATTATTGTGACCATTTGATTAGATACAATTTTTCAATACATTGTTGAGATAGTTTACAAAGCACTTGTTCTATAATTTATTCTCACCACCACTTGCAAACATTCACATATAGTCCAAGATCATAGGGGAACCACAACATCCCCTCCATTCTAGACATTTGAGAAACCTCCCCCTAATTTTGGGAGGTGTCCCCAACTTGGCTAAAATGTCAACACAACCATCACATACACCAATAAGTTTCATGGTTCTAGGATCAACGTTTCTTGGCACTAACAGTCAAAACAAATCACCTACTAGTACTCCACCACAAGGAGGTAGATCCCAACCTTCTTCACAAGGTACAAGCTCCCAACCATCCTCGCAATGGAACACTCCTCCCCTTCCACACACCATGGTAGGCACCACCCCTGCTATGCCATACTTAGCATCACTCAATATCCAAGATTTAACCAAATTGATGAATGATCCCATATTACACAACCCCACTTGGTTGAATATTTCCACCAAGTTACCTTTCAATATCCCTAATTTCGAAGGAAAAATAGGAGACGAACCAACTAACCACATCATGTATTTCCATTTATGGTGTTCTTCCAATAACATTGTGTAATATTCCATTTGTTTAAGTTTATCCCAAAGAACCCTCACTGATCCATCTACCAAATGGTATGTGGACATGAAATCAGGGTTTCATATGACCTTTGAGTCATTGGACAAAACCTTCCTATCATTCTTTCAATTACTTGTACGTCATGACACTCGTTTGGAGATTCTTTCATAATTTAAACAAACCACTATTGTTCATATCGCTGACCATATTCATGAATGGCATTGACGAATAAATATTTCTAAGGATGATACTACCCCACAACAACAACTAGATTGGTTCCTCAAATATATAGGCCCTGTTATCTCCAAAGAAATGGCACAACTTTCCCTCAAACTGAAGATGAAGACATCACAAAGGCTCAATAGTTTGAACTCATTTATTCCCAATCAAGGTACCTCTACTTTGTTCTCCTAGACACTCCTCATCCTTTACCGTTTCTTCAAGACAAACCTAGAACATTTCACATTGTTGATGGGTTGACTTGGTCCATGGCCCATACTCACCCATACGATCAATCGGTACCCACATTTGAGGTCAATCAATACCAACCACTATGTGGAGGACACCCATACTACATTCCTCACCACTTCAACCACCATTCATGGTACCTCCTTCTCCCACCATGAGAGTGCATGTACCTACATATCCCACCCACCCAATGAAAATACCACCTCTCGACCCATCACTAACCACATCATATAATCCCAGCAATAGTGGGGGAACCTCCACTTCATACAATCAGTATGTACCTCCCCAAGGTAATCGTAACTACCCCTTCCCTAGTCCCCCTCAAGTCACTGCCCCACCACATGGAAAAAAATAGCTAGGGGTAAATTTTATCCAACCCACTCGTATTCAACAAGTTCAAGCTTTTGAATAATTGAATATAGAGAACCCCTCTCATCAACCCAACAAAAAGAGAAGAAAGGGAAAGAACAAAAACCAAGGCCAAGGGGGAAACCCCCAACAACATAATCCTACAACTGGGGGAAGCCAACATCACGCTAACCATAAACCCCAAGGGAGAAATAACAATGGTCAACCATGCCAAGGCAGAAAAAATAATATTCGAACCAATTTCCCTTGTGTATTATGTGGTGAAAATGGCCATTACACTCATCATTTCCCCCACATCATTAATTACAAACGAATGAAGGAAGCCATGAATAAACCACGACCTCCCACCCCTCAAGGGCCATAGTAGGTACCTGCCAACTATATGCCTCCCCCACCACTTGTGTTCTTGAAAAACCCAATCCCTGACTAAGGTGTCATTAACATGCAACCAGAAAATTCCCCTTTCCCACAACAAAGGGGACAGTTACCTCAACCAAGGAAACCACAACCTAGTACTAAAACAGACTGCATCATCCTCCTTACTACTGAGGATGAAATTATCTTATAAAATTGTAGCCACCAATACAATACGCCTCCTGACCCTTTCCCAACTACATATGAATCCCCCCCAATTACCAACAGGACAACCTTTGATGATTCCTTGCTCTAATACTGAAGCCAACACCTTGATTCCTCTTGAACCACTGCACAGAAATGTACATAACCCTCATGTAACGCTCGCACATAGCTATGTCCTTATTGATGATCTACCATAGTCACTAGCTACAATGTCAGTACTATAGGTTCTCCAGACTTTCCCTTCCCAAAGAAAGGATTTGCTTTCATATTTGGGTGCAATAGACCCCGTAGACACCCATCTAATCACTTTCGAATTAGACAAAGAAGACCCATGCCTTCCATAGTTAGTCTCTTTCCAAATTCTCGTCAATATCAAGAACATCACCATCCATCGTTGTATGATTGACGAAGGGGAATATACTTGCATCATTTCCAAAAGTGTGTGGGAACAACACAGATCAACTGATTTAGTTCCCTCAACCATTACCCTCAGAGCCTATGATAGTCGACCATACCACCCAAAAATCCTCTATCAAATTGTTCCAATAGAACTAGGATGAAAAACAATCCTTATTGACATTGAGGTCATTGACACCCAACTATATTACAATATTCTTTTTGGATGTAGCTAAATCTTCAGCATGCAAGTTATAGCCTCTTCAGTATTTTGAACCATGCTCTTCCCTTACAGTGAGAAAATTTTCACCATTGACCAGTTAACTGACTATGAGCCTAATCATTCAAGGCACATAGATAACATCCTCCCACTTATCTGAGCTAACGCTAATCTTTCACTAGTTTTGGAAGTCAAATCAGGGATATTCCACACCCCATCATGAACTGGTTCATACCAAAGGAATCTCCCTTCCCTCCCAATCACAAACACATCCCAAGTATGCATTGTCACTTATGATGGTGTCAAAATTATTGATGAACCCCCCCTCGGGAGAACACCCCAAATCCCATTCAAGGACAATAACTCACCTCCCTTTCAGGGTGAATCACCCATTCCATAAAACCCACCCATGACATGCCACATACCTATTCGAAAAATGGTCCCACTAGACATCACACAAATCCCTTTCTTTTACCCACCACCCGATGTAACAACATATCAGGTAGCAACTACCCTCACGTTTCCCAACATGGTGTTAACTATATCTGTATGGTATCTAGAACCACCATGTATGGTACCAGTCCCATCACTCTCACCACCACCTGAGATTTTTCCCATGCAATCAATAGCTCAAATGCCAAATCTTCCTACCAGTCACGCATTTGGGAGAATTGATGCCAAAAACGTAGGTCAAGATACTCACAAAGGGGGGAACTCAACTACCAAACAAGTAAATAGGAATATGAAATACCCAACCCTCCCTTCCCCACCTTGATTCCCATAACCATGGGAAATTTTCACTACCATTGGACATCCCACTAATATCTGCCCCACTTTTCCTAAGTTATGGAATCTTATTCCACTTCCCACAATAACACAGTTACTGCCTACACCATTTGCCACACTTGTAACCAAAAAAACTTCTTCATCCAAACAGAATGGTCTTAGGACTAAAAATGCTTGCGCCATCTGCTCACAATATGGTCATTACACTCACCACTTCCCGGATCTCCCTCAATTTCGAGAAACCCTAGAAGCAGTGCATCAAACTACATTTCCTACATCCTCACAAGCACCCCCAACCACAACAATAGTTACTAATGCATGTGACTCCCTTGTGCATTATGCTAACAACCATACCATTTCACATATATGTTCCCTCTCATTGTTGGTTCTTGGGTTAGACATATGGCCACCTTACCACATGATCCCATGCCCACTCCCACATCTAACACCTAGACAATGGTCATACCTCCATAAGTGGGTCACACCATACCAAGACTTGACCCTTTATGTTTGACCCCAATGGACATCCCCATAACACCACCATCTGAAAATTTCTCAACAAATCCACCAAATTCTCTTGTAAGTCCCATTCATGAGATTCTCCCTCCCCAAAATTCCCATACACCATAATTGTATATGGATATTTGGTTCATGTCATCTAGTGAAACCCCACAACCTTCTCCCATCGGTCCATCCATCTTGGGCATCATTGATGATCACTCACCATCATCTCATACACCTTCCATAGATGATACTCTCATTACTGACCTGAGACTCACTTAAGACACCACTCTGTCTACATCCTCTACCCGTACCACCTTAAACCCATTATATTCCTTCATTTTTCAATCAGATGAAGACATTTAGGAAGATTTGTCCACACCAGACTTCCCATGGGATTCCTTTCACCACCAATCCTTCTTTTTATCCCACAATGCATTTCAACCACATTTAAACACTCTGGTCTATGCAATTGAAGATAAATATTTGATTCCTCCTGGTCATGTCCATTGGTTAAAAAAACCAATCTTCGCACCTAATGCCTTTGAAGAAGGGAATATGTAAAATATATCCTACATGATCAAGATATATATCTCTATCAAACCCAACATCATTGAATAAATCACTGTAGATTCCACATGCTCTCCCAAAAAAATCACAACATACAAGGCCTTTCAAGAGTTCTGAGATGTTTTCACATAGTCTTACATAGAAATTCCTATATTAGACGCCACCATTATTAAACATTTTATTGACACATGGCCTGATGTTTCCCCCATTCATCAAAAGTATCACCCCCTTTACCCTTCTAAATCCATGGATATCAAATCCAAAATCGATAAGTTGTGTGTTGCAGGGTTAATCTATCCAATTTCATACACATCATGGGTCTCAAACCCCATATCTGTCAACAAAACATAGGGAACCATTAGGGTCCACACCGACTTTCATGACCTCAATCAAGCTTGTCCCAAAGACAAATTTCCAACCCCATTCATCGACCAAGTTATCGACGCCTATGCTAGTCATGAGGCCCTCTCACTCATGGACAGGTTCTCTGGCTATAACCAGATTCAAATTCTCCATGATGACCAATACAAAATGAAATTCACAACACCATGGGGCACCTTTTCATATCATGTTATGCCCTTCTAACTCAAAAAATTGGGTGTTACCTTCCAACTAGCCATGAGATATTCATTTCATGATATCGCCCACATAATCCTTTCTTACTTGGATGACCTCAGTACTCGCTCCAAGAAGTGTTCCCAACACCCAACACCAAAGGATTTACAACTCTTTAAAATGCTTCTGTAGATACAATATTCAATTAAGCCCTTTTAAATGTGTCTTTTGTGTCATTGTTGGATGCCTATTAGCATTCATATTCTCCCAACAAGGAATCATCATGGACCCCCTTAAGGTCCATGCCATTAATTAGATTCCTCCACCCAAGAAATTACTCCAATTATAAAGCCTCCAGGGAAAATATAATTTCCTATGGTGCTTTGTTCATGACTATTCTATTCGCACCCATGGCTTCTTATGCTTACTAAGGTGTGACATCCCATTTCAATGGGACCAACATGCCCAAGCTACTTTTGACTCTCTTCAAGAAGCACTTAGTAAATCACACCTAATCAGTCCCCTAGACTACGATAGGGATTATATCTTGTATCTTTCAGCCTCATAGGTGTCAGTCACAGGAGTGCTAGTTCAGGTAGGAGATGACCAAAACAAGTTCATCATCTACTATATTAAAAAAAATCTCTCAAGGCCACTTCTCAAGAAAAATCACGAAGAGAAACTCTCCCTAGTGGTTGTCCTCGCAGTTCAAAAGCTACATCACTATATCCTACCTCGAACTACCAAGGTCGTGGAAGACTCTGATCCTATGCAATACTTGCTTAGTCGACATGAGATCAATGGAAAATTTTCTCATTTGATCATTATTCTCCAAGAATACGATCTTGATTTCACCACTCCCAAGAGAAAAAAATCCCTTCTCCTGGGAAACCTTATTATAGACCTTCCATCAAACTCATTGTTAGAAAAATAGGAACACGGAGCAATAAAATAAAACACAGAAGATACATAATACAATAGAGACACATATATACATGGTTCACCCAGTTTGGGCTACATTCACCACAAAAATTTCTAGGTCCTTCCTTTTTATTATCCATCAAAATGAAAGGATACAACCTACAACACACTCACAGTAACTTCATCTTCTTTCTCTCATAGTATCCTCTCTTTGAATACAATATTCACTCACACATGCACAACCACAATACAATTCACTCATAAAAAAGAGTTTCCTTCTAGGGAAAATAAAATAAAAACCTAACATAACTTCTACCTTCAAATCCACGGCCTTATAATGAATGATCCATATTGACTATGAAATTACAATATTTTACACGACAATTTTCCCAAAATTTTCCTCGGGGGCTCCACTCTCAAACCCCCTTCATTCTAGGGCCAACCCTTGAACCCTCAGTAGAAGGGGGATAGGAATACCTACATATAAATCATTTTTATAATCAGGATCCACAACCAACACTCATCTAACCCCCCTGTCAATGAAAACTTCGCGGATGAACATCTCTTATTGATTTCATCGGATGACCCGTGGTATGGGGATATTTTTGTTTATCTTCGTGCAAAAAAATTTGGCCCTCATATATCCCAAGACGACCACCATTGTATCTGTCACTAAGCTTCCTGCTACCTCCTTATAGGATATTTCCTCTATTGCAGGGGGGTAGACACATTTCTTTGTCATTGCCTCACCATTAAAGAGGAAGAAAAAGTCTTCAACGATTTCCACAATAGGGCATGCATGGGTCACCTCTCTAGTACGAGGGATGATTTTAAGGATGGAAATTTATTTTTAAATGTAGAAACCTTGGC